>JAXQQM020082286.1:0-197049 GCA_034641835.2 Pinus albicaulis | reverse complement strand
GGATGGCTTTGATTGTTTTGAACGGGTGGCGCCTCCTCGAGACTGAGGGGCTTCAAACCTGTGGTAGTGATGTGTGTGGCTCCTATCCTTGTAGGGGGGATGAGATACCAAATGGGTAATGAAAATGATATTTTTGGTAACACCACTATTGCCAAAACCTGTTGGGAGAGGAAACTAGCTGGGGGGTATAGGAAAAGGGTTTGGGAAGCGGCGTAGGCTAGAGAGGCTGCCGTGGCCGAGGACTCGGTGTCATTGTTTCTTGTTTCCGTGTCCTGACTAGATTCAGCGCTTGAAGTGGACATCATGCACACTAGAGCCCCTGTGACATCGGGTAATGACTCAAGGATAATGGGGGGATCTCCTATGAATGATCCTAGAATGGACGACGGTTTGGACTAGCGGGGGCCATATTCTTGGTACCGTGACAGCGCATCCAAGGATGTATCTACATAGGGTAGAATTACATCAGTGTTTTTTAGGGGTCGCTTCTCGCTATGCGTCAATTGGTAGATGGTAATGATGTGGTCCTCGTGGGGGAACATCATAATGTGGAAGACGGAGGAGGCTATGGCTGACATGGCATACATATAACTCCAACCAAGGAGTATGTTATAATCCAAGTGAGCGTCCAAGAATTCAATGTCTATATGGACCGTCTTTCCGGCTAAGCAGACCGAGACATTTTGGTAGAGGCCGACGAGGGTCGAAGGATGACCGTCATATGCTCTATGCGTTGTTATCACCCAAAAAAAAATTCAAAACATCGTATGTCAACTCCGTTTTTTATCATGGTCTCAAATAGGTTTGAAAGTCATTTAAGTTTTGGTTGAGGGTAGGTCATATTTTTTATAAGTTTAAAGGTCATCATTTGAATTGAAATAAAGTCCTTAAAGGTCCATTCCATGATCAAATATTCACATTTTTCATTTAAAGGTCATTCCATTAAGTTTTGAGCTAAATTTATACAATTAGCCAAGAATCCTCCATTTCGTAGCATCGTTAGTTCAAAAAGAGGTTTTGCGCTACGAAAGCGCTAATACTTTCGTAGCACAAACTGCAAAAAATACACTGTATGCACGATAAAAGCATGGTTTCTTAACCATCTTGTCAATTATGCTAAAATCTGTCAGAATTCGTTAATAATTGATAGGATAGTGGTATGGGGAGTCAGTTTGTTATCAGATTCAATGTACTTACTTGTTTCGTAGTCATCATAGTTATCATAGGGCATGATGAGACATCATTCACTTGTGAGATGACATCTCAAAATTCAAAATATTGCCTAATTTGGTTATTCTCATTATCATTTGCCTCCATACTACTATCTGCGCTCTGAAGCAGTTAAGTTAAGCCTGTGGTTGTTCTATACCAAAGCTATCTTCACTATAATAAAGCAAGTTTGTTCATTTATTTCAAGCGAGGCTGCTCATCTACTAATCAAGCGAGGTTGTTTTACAAATTCAAGAGAATCTGACAAGTTTTTCTAAGAAGCATGGCAGAGGAAAAGAAAGTCCACAGAGGGGGACATTTTTTAAGATATAAGCCTGAAAATGTGAAGGCTATAATTGAGGATCAAACAGTGATGGAGGCTTTTAGCAAATCAGGTTGTCTCTGGTTTTGTGAAAAGATGCAGGGTTACCACACTCAGGTGTCTAAAGAATTTGCCTTACACTTCAGTGGAACAACTACCAAAATTGGGATGTTAAAAGTGCCAGTCACACCTGAGATTATTGCTTCTGTGATAGAAATACCAAGAGGGCAGGAGACTTGGCTTAAAGGTTTTAAGTTTGACATGGAACCATGCAAGGAATTCATGAAACCTGAGTATGCAGATATGGACCTGAAAAATGCAATACCTAGAAGTTGTATCAAAGACACCTATACCAAGTTGTTGTTCAACATTCAAAGATACTTTACATGTGAAGGAAGGTACCATAAATTTTATACTTATCATTTCAAGCTACTTTTGCATTTCACAGGTATGATATCACTAGATTTTCCCTTCTACTTGCATAAGAGCCTTGCCAAAATGTCTGATAAAGTACAAGCCAAATCGGATGGTTGTGAAACATCTTTGTTTCACCATGGTTTGATTAAGTTATTGGTTTTGAATGAGCTTCAGAAAATAAGCAGGGATTGGTCTTCCTTTTTGTTTATGAATGGATTTGAATTGGAAACCCTAACCCCAGCTAGAAACCCTAAAACTAAAGGGACTCCTTCACCACCACCAGCAGAGTCTAGTCAGCCTATGGTTGCAAAAGAAAAAAGGTTTGTAAAGTTGAAACCAAGGAAACAAGTTGAGAAAAGGACAGAGAAGATAAAATTTCTTGTTGCAACAACTCCATCACCTGTAAAAAAAATGGCCAACAAGTAGGAAATCAAGAGAGTGACAAGAAGCCAAGAAGTAGCATCAAAGGGAAAAACATATGCTTCAGGTACAGAGGACAACCAAGTGATAAAAGGAAATTTAGATGACATCCTTCATGAAATTTATATAGAGGAATCACCCATTGTGCAAGCTGATTTCATTGGAGTAGATGAACACAAACAGAAAAGGGTTAAATCAGCTAAAAAATTTGAATTTGAGGGCAAAAATGCAGCCTTCATCTTTCAAGCAAGGAAACCTTTAACTAGGCATGAAAAGAAACTCAAGGAAGGCAGTAAAAAGGTCCAAGAAACTGTTGAAATAGCCAGAGTCCCTGAAGAGGTGGTTGATCTCTAATCACCAATAGTGGAGCATGCAGCTAGCAAGAGAATGAAGGGAAAAGAACACATGAAAAAGTGTCAACATCTTGAAGAGAGATTGAAGCTAGCAAACCGAGAGAGTGCAATGATGAGAAAGAGGGCCAGAAAGCACAGCATTGAAAAAATAGAGTTTAAAACAATGAAGGCACTTCGGGAAGGCCAAACTGGTTCTAAGTCAGAAATTCCAAACAGTGCAGAACAGTTTTTTACATGGACAGTTACAGCAATCAAAGAAGCCAGATTTGTCAGGTTAATCAATACTCACTTGAGAGCCAGTAATAGGAGACTAAGAAATCAAGTGGAGGATTTGGAACTGTAGTTGAACTGACTCGGGATGAATTAAAAAACAAAGGTACAGAATGACAAATTATGTAAAAATGTCAAAGGCTAAAACAAATGGAAAATGAAGAATAAACCTCATGAAGATTATGTTTTTAGTTCATATGATTGTTTGTTTCGATAAAACCAATGGTTTTATGGAGTTTTGGCACATTTTTGGTTTGATTTTAGAAGAAATCTGGGAAAAATTGCTCACTCAGCAGTTTCGTAGCACAAACAGTGCAAAAAGGGTGAAATGCACTACGAAATTGCTGTAGCAGCTTTTTTCACCTTTCCTTATAAATTTTTGGAAGGAAAATGTGTGTATTTTGACCTGAAATTGCTAGGGAGGTTGTGTTAAGTGAATATGCAGATTATACTGGAGGAAATAAACCAAAATTTTGAAGGCAAATAGGTTAAAATACTGCGCTACGAAAAGCGCTACAAAATTGTGTTGTTTTCGTAGCGCAGTTCTGTTTCTGCTATTTTGGACAGTTTGAAGGTGATTTTGTACAACTGGCACTTAAGGAAAATTTTGGGCATATGTTATATTAGTTCTTGACAGCAAATAGCTTCGACGTCATGGGTTCATGGTGGTCAAAGTGTCTCAAGAACACAAAGAATCCTAAGCCTAGAAAACAGGGGACAGTTTCCTAGTTGCAGGAGATCAGCATTGAGGTCATAAAGTGCTGGATCTTATCATCTGGATTCGAACTTATGGGAATAAAGTTGGAAAATTATGTAATCTAGTTTAGATAAGGTTGTTATGAGTATATTTAAGGAGTTTGAGTCCTATTTGTAGTAGGACTGTTCATTAGGTTTGCAGCTGTCATTTTGTAATAAATACCATGTCTCATGGTTAAGCAAGGTGTCAAAAAGTAGGAATTCGATGTATCTAGATGAGGATAAGGTTATCCTATGTTTTAAATGATCTATGAAGATGAAGAAGTCGAAATGCTAAGGGTTGGACATTTTTTACCAAAAAGACTGTGTTTATTGTAAGTGACTGTTTATAGCTTAATATAAAGTTTTCTACTTAAAAAACTCAAGATTCATAAGGAGTTATAGTGTGATTTTGTTCTAATGGCATCCTTTTACTATTCTATTCCAGTGGTGCTTGCTTATGTTACTCAGAATTCATCATTGATGCTCTGACTTCCTTCATAGACAAACTCATTGTGTGTTTTACAGTTTCACATGTGTATTTCTTGACTTGAACTCTGATATGCCTTGACTTCCATGCTAGGTAGATTGTTTGGTTTTGCTGAAGCCATTATGACTCCATCGGCCCAATGTGCACTTGCTAATAAGAATTACAACCAATATCTATTTTTATCTGCTTTTACCCCACATAGAGTTAGCCATCTATATTTCTATCAAAAATCATTAACCCTTCAGAGAGCCCTCTCAGGTTGAGGAGGCTAAGCCTTAATCAAAAGATTGGTTTGAAACAGTTACATGAGATTAACTTGATTGGCAGCCTATCAAGTCTGATTTTGTGATAAAATTTTGTTGCATCTGCTAGGAGTCTGAAGATTATACTTTCCCGAGATTTTGAAGCGGAACTTCTGAAGGTAGCAGGAGCTCAGAAAGCTTTTCGAGGCTGCATCTACCTTGGTGACTCCATTTAAAGTTTATATGTTCAAAGGTGGCTTCGAGAAGGAGATGCATGAGGAGTAATCCTGACCCATATCCACCTACTATCGTGGAAAATCCAAACACCATTTCAAGAGGTAGTCAAGGAATTTCTAAAATATCAGGTACTCCATCTCATTCGAAATCCTTGTCCTCTAAAATATTAAGAAGTCCCGAAGAAAAAAGAGTTGATGATAAAATTCATGAAGTTTTGTTTAGATCAGAAAGTGAAAAAGAGCTAACTGAAATTATCTTGGACTTTAATAAGAGAGGAATAGATACATCAGCCCTAGTAACATAGGAGTATAAAGAAGAATTATGGGAAGCTGTTACTTCTGAGTTGTTGTTGGAAAGAGAGTCTTTAGATAAATTGAAAGAGTTTGATCCTTTTGAAGTATTGTTGAAAAGTGAAGATGGTTTGCCTCTTCCAAATTGGAGCTCAATTGTTAGTGGCTCACAAAGACCAAACAATCCTCCTCATAGCAGTTTGTCATCCACTATTTTTGCCATCCCTAAAACTACTTCAGTACCTCTAACCATGGCTGGAAATCCACCTGCTGCATCTGCTAGATGCACACCTCTTATTCTTCCTGTTGTCTTAAATGACCTCCCTAGTAAATATGCTGCTAGAATTAAAACCTGGGGAAGTGATGAAGACATTGCAGCAGAGGATCATGTGGATCAATTTAATGATTTTATAGATAGGGAGTAGGTTGATCATGAAGATGTTAAGTTGAGGTTTTTTTCTCCGAGTTTTACTAGTGAGGTTAGGAAGTGGTATAAAGCTCTTACTCCTAGAAGTATTAATAATTGGAATGAATTTGAAGATGTTTTCTTAAGAAAATGGGGAAATAGAACTAATCTAGTACAAGCTCTCACTGAGTATAATACTTTGAAGAGAGCTACTGATGAAACCATCCAAAAATTTTCAAAAAGGTTTAATAAAGTGTTAGACTCTATTCCTGCCCGTTTGAAACCACCAGAAGCCTTAGCTCAAATGTGTTATGTTGAAGCTTTTGACTATGAGTTTTCCATAGTGTTGAGAGAAAGAGAATCCCCTACACTTGCTGAAATGCAAAATGATGCATTGGAGGTGGAGGTTAACTTGATAGCAACTAAAATGTAAAAAATGAGTAAGGCTAATTCGAAAGAAGAAGAGAAAACTTCATCCTCTACCTCTTAGGATAAGCTGGATTCAATGATGAAAACAATGGAAAAGTTGATGGATATATTAGCCCTTGGGAATACCTCTTCTCCTCCTGCACAACATGAACCTCAATTTAGAAACCCTTAGTTCAGGAGACCTCAGAATCAGCAAAGACCAAGGGAGAATAGAAATCAGCAGCCCGATCCTCGAGTGGGACCTCCTTTTCAACAGAATTTGATTGATGAAGAAGATGACCCTGAAGTTCCTGAGGAGCCTATTCATTGTTTTGATGAAGAAATGTGAGGAATTTTCTTGACTAAAGAAGAGCATGATCAATCAGATCAAAATAATCATGAAGAGGAAACATCGGACTATCTAAAGGGGTATCAACATGCTATTTTTTAGATGCAGAAACAATATAATCTCGAAAATAGGAATGTGCCTATCATTGCAAACAAAAGACAGCTTAAGAAGGATACACATAAGGTTTTTGATCACAATAAGGATGCTCTTAAGGTTACTGAAGGTAAGAAAGATGCACCAGCTGTTCCTCCTATCAAAGAAGCTGAAAAATCGGTTTCTGTTTTCAACCTTAAGAATGAAATTTCTAAGATAAAAATATCAGTCCCTTTTGGTGAAATTCTCAAGGTAGGTGAATATAGAAGCAAGATTTTTAAAATGTTAAACTCACAACCAGGAGTTTCTGATATCTTGAATGTATTAGAAGAGCATCCAACCATATATTTGGGTCCAAGACTAGAAGATGAACAAAATGAGGAAGTCCCTCCTTTTTATGTGAGCCTTAGAATTCACGACATGACATTGCATAATGCCATGTTGGATTCAGGGGCCTCTCACAATCTTATGCCCAAATTAATCACGGAAAGAATGGGGTTAGAAATAACTAGGCCATATAAATATTTTTTTTCTTTCGATTCAAAAAGAGTTCAATGCATTGGTTTAATCAAGGATGTTGCTGTTGGTCTGACGCAAGTTCCTACTAAGACTGTAGTCATGGAAATTGTAGTATCAGACATTCCACCGAAGTTTGGTATGCTGTGTCAAGGTCATGGGTAGCGAAAATTAAAGCTACAATGCACATGGATCTTACTTATGCTACCATTACTATATTTGGGGAGCAAATAAGATTGTATCGAGAGACAACGATGACTTACATGGTGAATAGTAAATACAAATTCCAAAAATTTCCAATTTATGCTCTTGATACTAAAACTGTTTCTACAGTTACCTCAAGGAGTTGACTAATGAGAAGCATAAGAGAAGAGGAAAGAAAAATCGAGTTCGAAATTGACGATCGAAAATCAGCAGCATGAAGGTCGGCAGAGTCAGCGGTAAGGAGGAGGAAGAAGGTTGGTGGTCATTGCATTTTGATGGATCAGTAGGGAGAGAAGGAGAAGGAGAAGGGATTTGGATTAGAAATCCAAGTGATGAGAGTAAGTTCTTTTCCTATAAACTGAACTTTTATTGCACGAACAACATGGCTAAATATGAATCATTGATTTTGGGTCTAGAAGTTTTGAAAAGAATGAATACTCAAAACATTTCTATTTTTGGAGATTCAGAATTAGTCATTAAACATGTTGAGGGTATTTATCAAACAAAAGACACAACAATGAGAGCATATAGGAATTTGGTTTTGGACATGTTAGAAAACTTTCAAGCCTATTCATTCATGGTTAAAACTAGAGAACAAAACTCCATTGTTGATTCTCTTGCTGTATCTGCAAGTCTTTTCATTATTCCTATGCACTCCACATAAAATTATGAGGTTGAGATTAGCCATAGGCCAGCTATCCATGATAATATTATTCATTGGAAATTTTTTGAGGATGATCAACAGGTGAAGAATTTTATTGAGCTAAAAGAAAAGTTTGAAAATGTACAAGTAGATCAACAAAACATGTTGGCTGAATCTGAAGGGAATTCTGAAGTTTTGAAACTAAAGAACAATTCCATAACAAAGGGACTCATACCTCTAGAAATTTTTGTTGATCAGAATGATGTTTTTAAATCCCCTAAGATACAAGCTGATGATGAAGAAGTTGAGAGTTGTAACCATGGTACTATAGATATTCCCAAAATGATTAAACTTTAAAAGTTTCTTTCAGCTGATATGAAGTTTAAGTATGTTGAAATGATGAAGAAATTCATAGATGTCTTTTCTTGGAACTATGCTGATTTGAAAGAATATGATCCCACCATTATTCAACATACAATTCCCATTAAAGAAAATGAAAGGCCTTTCAAGCAGAAGTTGAGGAGCATAAATCCACTTCTTATGCCATTGATTGAGAAAGAGGTCAAAAATCTCTTCGATGCTGAAATCATTGTCCCAATCAGATTTTCAAATTAGCTTGCAAATTTGGTCCCGGTTAGGAAGAAGAGTGGAGAAATCAGAATTTGCATCGACTTCAGAAATTTGAATAAAGTCTCCCTGAAGGATAATTATCCCCTCCCAAATATGGATCAAATTTTGAAAAATATTGTTGGTTCTCAGATAATGTCTATTCTTGATGGATTTTCAGGTTATAATCAGATTCTTGTACATCCTGATGATCAAGAAAAAACAACCTTTACTACACCATGGGGTACTTTCATGTAGGCCAAGATGCCATTTGGTATGATGAATGCAGGAGCTATCTTCCAGAGGGAAATGGACATTTCATTTTCTGAAGAGAAGGACAAGATGGTGGTTGTGTATCTTGATGACATAACAGTCTTCTTAAGGAGGGAAGAATATCACTTGAAACACTTGGAAAGAATTCTGCTGAAATGTAGAAGGTTTGGCATCTCTCTAAATCCCACCAAAAGTATTTTTGCTTTAAATTTAGGTAAATTACTTGGACATATCATTTCTAAAGATGGGATTAAGATTGATCCAAACAAGGTCAATGAAATTTAGAAGGTGGATTTTCCAAGAAGTAGGAAGGAGATTCAATCTTTCCTTGGAAAGGTAAATTTTGTAAGGCGATTTATTCCTAATTTTGCTGAGATTGTGAAGGACATAACAAGGATGCTGAAGAAGGGAGTTGATCTTAAGTGGAAAAAAGAAGCAAGACACTCATTTGAAGAGATCGAAAGGGCACTCACACAAGCTCTGGTATTGATCAGTCCAGATTTCTCAAAGGAATTCTGGTTTTTACTTTTTGATTAGAGATTAATATCACTGAAGTTTTTCTACAAAAAGGACAAGAAGGTATTGAGCAGCTTATTTATTTCTTTAGTAGGCCAATAACCAATTCTAAGATGAATTATAATATCTTAGAAAAGTAGGCCTATGCCTTGGTGAAGGCTATCAAAGATTTCAGAATTTATATTATGCATTCTCATATTATGGCATTTGTTCCTAATACTGTTGTAAAAGATATCCTCACTCAAGCCGACCCTGACGGTAAGAGGGGGAAATGGATTTCCAAGTTGCTAGAGTATGATATAGAGATTAAACCAACCAAATTGTTCAAGGGAAAGGCTTGGCAAAGTTGATGGCGCAGTCAAAATTTGACTGTCTTGACATAAATTGGATTGCAGAAATATCAGAAATTTCACATGATGAAGAGGAACTAGTTCTTATTGAAGAAAAATATATCACTTCAAATTGGTACAAGGAGGTTGTTTTTGTCCTACAACACCATAAAGCACCTACTGATTTAACAAAGTCCAAAGCAAGGTTTGTTAAGCTGAAATCTTTGAGATACTTTATTTTTGACAGAAATATGTTTTGGAAGGATATTGGCGGAATTTTTCTGAATTTCTTGCTGGAAGAGGAGGCCGATAAAGTAATTTAGGAGTTCCAAAAAGGAGATTGTGGAGGTCACCATTATTGGAAGGCAATAGTGAACAATATTCTGAGAGCAGGGTATTATTGGTCTACAATTTTTAAGGATGTCTATAAGAGGGTTGCTGCCTGCCATGAATGCCAGATTTTTGAGGGTAAGAAGAAGCTTGTACCTTTACCTTTGATGCCTATCTATGTAGAAGCACCATCCCAGTAGTGGGGACTAGACTTTATTGGGGAGATTCATCCATCATCATCATCTCAGCATCGCTGGATTCTTACAACGACTGATTATTTCACCAAATGGATTGAAGCAATCCCAACTAGGCAAGGAAATGATTCTGTGATTATTTCTTTCTTAGAAAATAATATCTTGTCTAGATTCGGTTGCCCCATGAAGATTATAACTGATAGTGCATAGGCATTTAAATCTAAGAAACTGATCAATTTCTGTCATCAATATCAATTTACTCTCAGGAATTCTACTGCATACTATCCGAAAGGAAATGGCCTTGCTGACTCTTCTAACAAGAGAATTGTAAGGATCATTAAAAAGGTGTTGCGAGAAAATAAGAAGGCTTGGAATTTGAAGCTGAATTATGCCTTATGGGCTGATAGGATATGCACAAAGAGATCAATTGGAACTTCACAATACAAGTTGGTATATGGCGCTGAGGCTATTTTTCCTACATCACTAGGGGTACCTGTCATGAAGCTAATTCAAGGGCTAGAAGAGGAACCAAATGCAATCTAGAGGAGGATTAATCAACTAATAGCTTTGCAAGAGAAGAGGAATGTGGTTTATGACAAAAATCAGCAATCTCAAAACAGAATCAAGAGGATATTTGATAAGAAGATCAAGGAAGAAAGTTTTCAAATTCAAGATGAAGTGCTGAAATGGGAGGCCAGAATTGAAGAGAAAGGAAAACATGGTAAGTTTGAGAACTTATGGAAAGGTCCTTTCAAGATTGCTGCTTTTCATGGAAACAATACTTACATACTGCAGGAGATGGATGGAAAAACATATGTTGGAGGACTTGTCAATGGCAGGTTTTTGAAGAATTATTCTTCCTAAAATCTGATGGATTATTCATGTCATTGTACATACTCCATTTTATGATTTTTTTCTAGTAATAATGACAAGCTAAATCAGTAAGCTTGAGCTCGAGGTGAAGGCCATTAGAGCTTGAGGAAGAAGCTTGGCGATTTCAAATTTTTTTTCTGTTTTGGTCAAGAAAATGGATAACAACACTAGAACTACTGGTTCTTAGTGTACCACAGGGGCACACTATCCCACGTAGAGCCACTGTTATCACCCAATTTTTCTTTTTCAAAACATTTTATGTCAAATCTGTTTTTGATCAGGGTCTCAAGTAGGTCTGAAAGTCATATTAAGTTTTGGTTAAATGTAGGTCATAGTTTTTATAGGTTTAAAGGTCATCATTTGATTTCAAATAAAATCCTTAGAGGTTAATTCCATGATCAAATATTTACATTTTTCATTTAGAGGTCATTCCATTAGGTTGTGGGCTAAATTTCTACAATTAGCCAAGAAACCTCCGTTTAGTAGCACCATTAGTTCAAAAAATAGGTTTTGCGCTACGAAAGCGCTACTAATTTCGTAGCGCAAATTGCGAAAAATACATTGTGTGCACTACGAATGTACGGTTTCTTAAATGTCATGTCAAGTAAGCCAGAATTTGTCAGAAATCCATTAAGAAATGATAGGACGAGGGTATGGTGAGTTAGTTAGAGGTCAGATTTAAAGTAATTACCCATCTCATAGCCATCATCATCATGATAGGGTCATCATTCAATTGAAAGATGAGATTTCAAATTCGAAAATATTTCCTAATTCAGTCATTCCAGTTTTCATTTTCCTCCACACAATTGTTTAAGCTCTGAAGCAGTAAAGTTAAGCCTATGGTTGTTCTATACCAAGACTATATTCACTATAATCAAGCGAGGTTGTTCCTTTTTCTCAAGTGATGTTGTTATATGTTATCAAGCGAGATTGTTTTACTAATTCCAGAGAAGCTGACAGGTTTTTAAAAAATGGAGCATGGCAGAGGAGAAGAAGGTCCACAGAGGGGGACATTGTCTAAGATATGAGCCTGATAATGTAAACTCTATTGTTGAGGATCAAACAGTGATGGAGGCTTTTAGCAAAGCAGGTTGTCTCAGATTTTGTGAAAAGCTGAAAGGTTGCCACACTCAAGTGTCTAAAGAGTTTTCCTTACACTTCAGTGGAACAAATACCAAAATTGGGATGTCAAATGTGCCGGTCACACCTGAGATCATTACTTCTGTGACAGAGATACCAAGGGGGTAGAAGACTTGGTTTAAAGGTTTGACATGAAACCATGCAAGGAATTCATGAAACCTGATTATGCAGATATGGACCTGAATAATGTAATACCTAGGAGTTGTATCAAAGACACCTATGCCAAGTTGTTGTTCAACATTCAAAGATAATTTACATGTGAAGGCAGGTACTGTAAATTTTATACTTATCATTTCAATTTGCTTCTGCATTTCACAGGTAGGATATCATTAGACTTGCCCTTTTACTTACATAGGAGCCTTGTCAAAATGTCTGATAAAGTACAAGCCAAGTCTAATGGGTGTGAAACCTCTCCGTTTCACCATGGTCTGATAAATTTATTGGTTTTGAATGAGATTGAGAAAATAAGCATGGATTGGTCTTCCTTTTTGTTTATGAGTGGATTTGAAATAGAAACCCTAACCCCAGCTAGAAACCCTAAAAATAAAAAGACTCCTTCACCACCACCAGCAGAGTCTAGTCAACCTGTGATTGTAAAATAAAATATGTTTGTAAAGTTGAAGCCAAGAAAACAGGTTCAGAAAAGAGCAGAGAAGACACAGGTGCTTGTTGCAGAAACTCCATCACTTGAAAAACAGAGGTTAGAAATTTTCAAAGAGGAAAAATAAAAACAAGGGGCCATTAAGCAAGGAATCCATAGAAAGACAATAAGCTAAGAAATAGCATCAAAGGGAAAAACATTTGTTTCAGGTACAAAGGACAGCCCAGTGATGAAAGAAAACTTAGATGACATTCTTCATGCAATTGATATAGAAGAATCACCCATTTTGTAAGCTTATTTCATTGGAGTGGATGAACACAAACATAAAAGAGTTAAATCAGCTAAAAAACTTGAATTTGAGGGTGAAAATGCAGCCTTTATTTTCCAAGCAGGGAAACATTTAACTAGGCATGCAAAGAAACTCCAAGAAGGTAGTAAAGAGGTCCAAGTAACTGTTGAAACAGCCAGAATCCTTGAAGAGGTGTTTGATCTCTCATCACCAATATTGGAGCATGCAGCCAGCAAGACAATGAAGGGAAAGGAACACATGACAGAGTGTCAATTTCTTGAGGAGAGATGGAAGCTAGCAAACCAAGAGATTTCAATGATGAGAAAAAGGGTTAGAAAGAACAACATAAAAAAAAATAGTTCAAGAGGTTGAAGGCAGTATGGGAAGGCCAAACTGTTTCTAGGTCTGAGATTCCAAGTGCCACAGAACAGTTATTCACATGGAAAGTACCAGTTGTCAAAGAAGAAAAATTTATCAGAGTGATAAATACTCACTTTAGAGCTAGTAATAGAACGCTAAGAGGCCAAGTGGAGGATTTGGAGCTGCAATTGAAATTGTCTCAAGATGAACAAAAAAACCAAGGTGCAGAATGAAAAAATTCGAAGGCAAAATCAAATGGGTAATGAAGAATAAACCTCATGAAATGGTGTGTTAGTTCATATGGCTGTTTGTCTTGAGGAAAGTAGTGAATTTCTAAAGTTTTGGAAAATTTTGGTTTTATTTTTGAAGAAAATCCGAAAAAAACCACTCACTCAGCAGTTTCATAGCGCAAATAGTGCAAAAAAGGTGAAATGCACTACGAATCTGTTGTAGTAGTGTTTTTCACCCTTTTCCATAAATTTCTGAAGGGAAAACCTGTATATTTTGGCTTGAAAATTCTAAGGACGGTATGTTAAGTGAATATGTACATAATCCCAAAGGAAGGAAACCAAATTTTTAAGGCAAATAAGTTAAAAGTCTACGCTATGAAAAGCGCTACAAAACTGTGTTGTTTTCGTAGCGCAGGTTTGTTTTTGCTATTTTGGGCAGTTTGATGATGATTTTGTACAACTGGAACTTATGGATGAATTTTAACATATGTTATGTCAATTCCTGACAGAAAATGGCTTCGAAGTCATGTGTTCATGGTGGTTAAATTGTCCCAGGAACACAAGGAATCCTAAGCCTAGAAAACAAGGGATAGTTTCCTAGTTTGTAGGAGATTAGCATTGAGGTCATAAAGTGCTGGAGCTTATCATTTGGATTAGGCCTTATTTGAATACAGTTGGAAAATAATGTAATCTAGCTTAGATAAGGTTGTTATGAGTAGAGTTAATGAGTTTGAGTCCTATTTGTATTAGGATTGTTCACTAGGTTTGCAGCTGTCATTTTGTAATAAATACCATGTCACATGGTTAGGAAAGGTGTTAAAAAGTAGGAATTCAATGTATCTAGATGAGGATAAGGTTATCCTATGTTGTAAATGATCTATAAAAGATGAAGAAGTAAAAATTCTAAGGGTTGGACATTTTTTAGAGAAAATAATGTGGTTATTGTAAGTGACTGTTTTCAGCTTAATACAGAGTTTTCTACTTAGCCAACTCAAGATTCATGAAGAGTTCTTGTATGTTCTTGTTTTGATGGCGTATTTTTAATATCCTATTGTAGTGTGTTTTCTTATGTTACTCATAATTCATCATTGATGCTCTGACTTCCTTCATAAACAAACTGATTGTGTGTTTTACTGTTTCACATGTGTATTCCTTGACTTGAACACTGATATGCCTTGACTTCCATGCTAGGTAGATTTTTTGGTTTTTGCTGAAGCTATTATGACTCCATAAGCCCAATGTACACTTGCTAATGTGATTTACAACCATTTTATATCATTTATCTTCTTTTACCACATATAGAGTTAGCCATATACATATTTATCAAAAATCATAAACCCTTGAGAGAGCCCTCTCAGGTTGAGGAGGCTAAGCCTCAACCAAAATATTTTTCTGAAACAGTTACATGAGATTAACTTGATTGGCAGCCTATCAAGTCTTATTTTGTGATAAAAAAACTATTTTGTTTGGATTTGTATGAATCTTTTTGAGCATGTGTTGTTGTATTAATCTATCACCTTAACTTGTGGACTATTCCGCATGTTATCTCATGATATCATTATGCTCATGTTTTCCTTTAAAGCTACGTACTATTACAAGTTTCTAAGGGTCTCACTTCATTTTCCCTTCACATGTTGGAACCTTCAGACATCACACTTAATTATCCACATGGTCACACACTTTTTCTCACCAAAGACACTGTGTACAATTGTATGTGTATTTCCAACCAAGGTACAACATTAACACCCCACTGTCGGGACTCCTACTCCAAACGGTGTGAAGTCTAGTTGGGAATTCATATTGCGGACATCCCTTGAATGTTGGTTGGTCCAACACCATCAAACAATTCTTATGTATAGTTTTGACAATATAGTTGCATTTGTTTCCATCATACAATAATACACTCAAGGAGTTTAAGGGTCTATAATAAAGTAGCTACAAGTAAGGAAAAGCAAGAATAAACATATTTTCAAACACAAACAATTAAGAAGCTGTAAAGAACAAATTAAAGCAATAATTAGAATTCCAAGACAAGTTTACGTCAACAACATTTGCATCATTTCAACATCAATTTTTGAACAATGAACTTGCAACCATTTTTTGTATGAGTAAAATAAAATCAAAATTGAATTGTATTATAACATTCAGATCATAATATTTTGTAAGTTAACTTATTAAGTTGAATTCAAATTCTGCTGGCTGCATTCTTGGTTGAACCCGACACCCATTTTAATGATTGACTCGAATTGGGTTCATTTTCAGTAGTAGTCGACACCCTAAAATTGTCAAGTAAGCTGTTAGTCATAAGTATTTTTCACTATCTGTGGATGACTAAAGGGTGTTTATATATTTCTGAAAAAAATATTCCATGCATATCTTGAGTTTCAAAAATATCACTGCCTTCATTATCCTTATAGAAACTTTTTCACTATTTTATCAGTTTCCCATTTCATGGTCACCCTATTGCTCCTACAAACTCCTTATGAGATTATGTCTCTCATCTTTATCCTTTTTCCCGCCTATAGCCTCATTGCCTCATTTTTCCCCTGCCAAAAGACTCCACCTTCCCTCTAGGGTTTTCCTATTGCAGACTCATTTCCCATGTTCCCCAGTTTTCTCAAGCATTGATGGTCTCAAAACTCTCTCTGTAGGCTCTTTTGATAAATCAAGTACATTGGATTTTGGATCTTCAATACAACACTTTTGATAATACTTTGTTTTTCACTTGAAAACCTCCAAGTCAAATCCCAGTCAAAATTAGGTCAAAGGACCCTCCCACTAGGTCATTAGGGTTTCACATGTTTCAAGGTCATCATTGGATATTTCAGACACTGCTTTTCCTTTGCTAGAAACTGGCTCAGATATAATAGAACGTCAAGACATGGTTATTCAAGAAGGACCTTAAATATTACTAAAGAATATTACCTTAGTAGTTCATAGTTTGCAAGTGAGGTAAATGCAATGAATTTAGCACTTCTACAAGAGTGTTGAAGGATTTTCCAGCAGAAGGTGTTGATGAGGTAGACTATCTACTCCTAAATGAAGACAAATTACAACAAAGGAAAGGGAAACAAATTGGTCTTGTAGAGATTAGGTTTTTGAAGTTGATGGTCCAGTTGAGTGCCAAAATAGTGACCACTTGCAGAAATGACATGGAGGAGGCACATAAGGCCAAAAATGAAGAAAGTCTATTAGAATAGATTGAAGAAAAATGGAAAAGGTGAGGTGAAATGGAAAGAAATGAATGAACTTGAAAGGGCTATAGATAAATTAGAAGACAACACTGATGATTGTTGTAAAGCACTCTAGACACCTAGGGTTTTGAAGAAAGTGGCTATACAAGGTGAAAAGCCTAATTTGAACTCCATGGTGGAAGCAAAAGAGGATTTTGAAGTTGTTGCTGTGTGAAATCATCCTAAAGGTGTCAAAATAAACATGTCAAGTCTCCAGGATCAAAAGAAAAGAGAATTTCATAACTCCAGTCACCTGCAAAGAAAAACAATGTAAAAGGGTTAGTAAGAAAAGAAAAAATACTTTTAGCATTAGAAAGTGGGTTGCAAAGTTAAATTAAATCCATGAGCCTATAAAATCCCATTTTCACACTTCAATGAATCATTTTTATCTTTCAAAAGACCAAGATCATTCAGCGGAGAAAAAAATTTGAGTTTTCAAGCCAATTTGGGCAAGTTTGCCTTAGCGCTACGAGCTCAGACTAGCGCTGCGCCCCTGGAAGTTGGCGCTGCACGTTTGAAATTTCTTCCCCATTCATTTTTTGAAGGCACTGCGCACCTTGAAGGTGGTGCTGCATGCTGGGGGAGGCGCTGCACTCTTACCCGAAACACTCTGTGCAAATTTTATAAGGCACTGCACGCTCAGAACAGGCATTGCGTGCTCAGCCTTGACACTGCGTCCTCAGCCTTAGCGCTGTGCCCTCAGCCTTGGCACTGCGCCCTTGGCCAGGAAGGGTTTCTAAGCCCTCAAACCACTCAAATCACTCCAATTTTTCTTCCAAGCTCTTGTCAAATGTCCTCCAAGAATTCATAAGGGTAAGTACCTGACATACACTCATCTTCAAGCTATTTTAGTGATTTCTTAATCAAATTGAATGAAACCCTAATCAAACCCTAAGTTTCAAAGTTGGATATCGTTGTTTCAACCTCATTTCATCTTCCTAGATAGAGTGTCAGTGATAGAAAGGGTAATTGCACAACTGGAGTTCTGTAATTGAGTTTTTTTAGCCTCTCACCCATTCTCATACACCTATGCCCTCACTCACTCATTCACTCATTTTCAAGGCTACCTTTTCATTGCCATCCTTTCATCTCATTTTCATTTACACTCCAGGGTTTTATAAGAGCAGAGTTCACAATGTCTAAGGGAGAGGAGAGTGGGAGTGGTTTGGAGGCCCAAATTCCAAGGAGGCAAGATCATAAAGGAGGCAACATAAATAGATTTGAACCCCTCAGTACAAGAGAGCTCATGTCATCTCCCTTTACTATGTCTTGTTTCATGCATGTAGGATGCTATGAATTTTTTGAAAAGGTGCCGTAGGTGCCAAACCACCCTGAGCTAACTAGACTATTTATCATTAACTTGCATAACAAAAAATTTAATCTTGTAGGGGTCACCTTTGAATTGTCTACAGGTGCCATTGCTAATGCCACAGGTGTACCTAGTGTAGGGGAGAAATGGTTCAAGCAAGCTAACCTTGACATGAGTTACTTTGAGCCATACCTTAAGCCCAAATATAAAGACCACAACAAATCCATCTTTCCTTTCTCTCACCTGCTTGATATATATGCACCTATGATGAAGATTATAATGAATAATTTCACTTGTGAGGGAAGGTTCTCCCGTTTTTACTCATACCACATCAGGTTGCTTATGCATTTTATTATAGTGAGGATGTTGCACATACCCTATTACCTTTATCGAAGCATTGATAAAATGGCATACATAGTACAAAAGAGAAACTACCCTCAACAGATGCAAAGCCTTTTTCATTGCTCACTTATCAAAATTATTTTTATGCATCAAGTACAGTAGAAAGGCATTCCATGGGAGACCTTCATTGGAAATGAGGTTTTTACTGCTCCACAAGGCCATCATCAACAAGATGTACCTTCCTCATCTCATCCTCCCATTCCTACTTCTCCATCAATTCCTGTTATTCCTACATCTCCACTGACTCACATTCCTTCACCCCATGATGACCCTTCCAAATCCCCATCCACTCACATTCCTTCACCTTATGATGATCCTCCTTCATCACCTTCCCACAACCCTTCACCCTCATCTCATGACACCACAACATCAAATAGTGATGAGGGCAGTGAGACAGATGACACTGAGATGGTTTACATGATCCTTTTCCTTTGACCTATAAAAGAGGTCATAGGCAGGTGTTTTCTCAAAAAATTGTGGAAGAGGTCATGCCTTCTACATCAACAAAACAACTTGACAAAGGTAAGGAAAAGGTCATTGTTGAAGAGGAGCAAGACAAACATGAAACGGAGCAAGAGTTTCAGCTAAGTCACCTTGACATTGAGAATGAGGATGCGGAGAGGATCACAAACATGTTGCTCAAGATCAAGGATGCCTAGATTAGGGAGCTACAAACCAATCTAGGCAGGGCAAAGAATGTGATCTACTTCCTTGAGGTAGAAGACCAAAAGTTAGAGACAGAGAAAGCCATCAGAGAGGTCAGAGCTATCAGATCTCAGAAAGAGGCTAGAAAGGCCAAGGCTAAGCTAGATGAGACCTTGGGTACTCTTGATGACATTTATGATGAGGAAGAAAAACTTCATAGGAAGAGGCAAAGGAAAATTGGGTTGAATAAGGCCTTAGCCCGAGAGAGAGAGAGCAAGAGATAGCATTGGCAGAGAAGCTCACTCCAAGTGAGCTGCTTGCCATGGAAATAAACTATGACAAAAAATCTTTGTTAGAAAGAGCCAACATACACCTATAGGATTAGATTGAGAAGGAAAAAATAAACATTGACCTTTAGAAGAATATGGCAAGGCATTATGCCTTAAGAAACAAGATTACAAGGGCCAAGCTCAAAAGAGCCCTAGCAAAGAGTCAAGCCCTAAATGAGGCAAAGGAGAAGGAGAAACTTGAAATCCTTGTTGATGTATCCCTCCAAGCCTCCAAGACATGATCAGCAAATAAAAATCCAAATTTTGGCACTTCGTGCACATTTTGAAATTTTGACTGTTTGACTAGCAAACAAAAGGGCCAAACGCGCAAAGCCACTAGCGCTACGCTCTTTTTTGGGGAACTTAATTGAGAAAAGGTTTACATATTCATGTTTCTCATGCCTAGCACATCACCCTTAGAATATTTCAAGTCATTTGGAGCAAAATTGGTTCCTAAAAAGGGCCAAAAAGCACATACAAAACACCTTTCTACCCTATTTTCAGCATTGGCATTGTGCCCTTAGTAGTCTTAGTAGAATGGATTTTTGAGCCAATAAGTGGAATCCATTCTAAAAAAATAAAGGTATATTTCGAAACTAGAAAGGACAGGCTTTCGAATGAGCTATCATGGAGCTCATTTGAACACCGGGAAGGCCTCCAAATCTCAGCTGCAAAAAGGGAAAGTTTTCCAATTTTGGCCCTACACCCTTGGCCTAGCGCTACTCCCTCAGCCAGTGTTGCTGTGCCCTTCCTAGAAAGTCAACAAAAGACACAAGAAGTTATAAAAAAAGATATTTTGAGGGTTTAAAGGACAAATATCTCCAAAATTATCTAAGGATTTATGTTAGAAGTTATTTTTTCATTTAATGATTTTGGGATATTTGTGCCTTGGGCCTTACATGGTGTCAATGGTCAAATTAATTTATGATGTAATTAATGACTTCTAAAACCCTATCTAGGGTTTAATTCACAATTTTGGTAGTTAAATACTACATGTAAGCCTCATTATGATTGTTGGTTGATTGTTGAGCTGAGCATAGAGTCTAAGTTGTAATAAAGTTTGGCTTTCGAGCCTTGTAAATCTCTTGGTCTGAATATCAATGGAACCAACACATTCCTAGGATTCATGAACTCTGTTAGATGGTGATGTTATTCCACTATTTTCAATGTTTTCCTTTGTTTTACATTATGTTCATTGCTTCTCTGATAATAGAAAATAAATTTTAGGTTGAGATATGTTGTTTGGGCACCTCAACTCTGTCTTTCATTATTATCTCTAAGTTTTCCTCTGAAAGTAATAATTAGAGAATTATTAACTCTTCTCTAGGATTATTTGCTTGTTGTTTTGATGTATGTTTAGTGAAGTCTAGCTGAAGAATCCTTAATTTCTTTTCAGTTTTACTAAGCTATTGTCCTGAAGGCTTTCCTTGTTTGAAGTATAGTTAAAGGATTCTTGATTTCCCTTTAAACCTACTAAATTCATAGCTTACTGTCATCATATACTCATTTTATCTAAAATATCCATTTGGCTTTGTTAACTTGTCCTATGAAACACCCTTGATTCATTTTTTTCCTTTTCAAGCCTTTCACAGACCTCATAGCCCAATGGTTTGAATTTCTATTACTCTATCTGTTCTTTTTGACAACCTACCCAGCCAAACAAAACAAAGCAAACAAACCCTATCATTATAACTAGCCTAAAATCAGTATTCTAAAACAAACAAGTCATATATTTTATACAAGTATAGAGAGAACCCTCTCTAAGTCTAGGAAGGCTAGGTCCTAAGACTCCAAAGTTGGTTTGATGTTACCCTTGTCTATTGGTCATTGCCAATCTGCCAAATTACAGGGACCTAACATAATGGCGACTCCACTGGGGACCGAGTAAGTAACAACTTAAATATTCAACTATTTTCAGTCGCATTCGTAGAGCTAATTCTGCACCGGAAGACCTAACAGCTCCAGCACATTTCCTCCCTGACCTAGACACACCTAATAGATTACCAAGAACTAGGTCATTCAATCACCTAGACGAGCAAGACCTCGAGCCTCACAGTACACCATCTCATAGTGGTCAAAACACTAGGGAAAGTGTAACCCCTCCATCTACACCACCCGATATCCACTTCATTCAAAACTTGGGGCTCTCCCACCCTAGATCTACTCAGCAGACTTCTGCTGGTCCTATCATCCCTGTCATCCAAATACCAACTGCTCAAGCCAACCCTATACCTAATCAGAACATTATCATGGCAGCTTGGTATGCGCCTTTGCTCTTACCTCAACCCCTGTTACCCTTGCCCAATGATTATCAGTAAAAAATCCCACACTTCACTGCTAAAGAGTCCATCACGGCTCAGCAACATGTAGATAAGATGGAGGATTATTTTGATTATATGGAAATTGATGATGAAACAATCAAAATGAGAATCTTTGCCCAAAGCTTAGGGGGTGAGGTGAAGAAATGGTTTAAGAGTTTACCTCCTGGCAGTATTCAAGATCTCCCTGCATTATACTAGACCTTCATAAACAAATGGGAGGTTAGAGCAAACCCTCGCCATCTCCTAGTAGAATACATGTCCCTTAAGAGGAACGTAGGAGAGAGTGTTCACGATTACACCACTAGATTCAACAACATTTACAATGCCCTCCCTGCACACATGAAACCTCCTCAAGGTATGGCGCTGGCTAAGTATCCTGATGGATTTGATGCGGACATGGCCTACGAGCTTAGGGATAAAGAGTACACCACCCTGGAAGACATGCAGAAAGGAGCCATAACCATAAAGGCAAACTTGATGGAAAAAAGGGCAAGACTAAAAGCTGAAAAGAGGGTAACATATAGGGATGACAACATAGCTTCCACATCTGATCCCAAATATGATAGACTTTCTAAAAATGTGGAAGAACTGCAACAAATGATAAAGAGGATGGTTGTCCAAAACAAAAACCAAAACCAGAACCAAAACATTAGAAGAAACAATGCTGCTCCCAACAGACAAAGAGAGTCAGATCAACAAATTATTCCCCCATTTCAAGAAAATTTTTTAGATGAAGACGAGGGAATCATTGAAGAGTCTGAAGGGAATACAATAAACATGTTTGAAGTAGAGGACTCAGTCCTTAACTGTGATTCAGAGGAAGATCAGCCCTAACTTTCATATTGGGATGAGGAATGGTTAGAAACTGAGGATTACGGATTAGGATTTGAAAATGCCATGATGCAGGTCAGAGAACAATATGAACTTAGGAGCAAAAAGAACCAAGAAAACCCCAAAACAAATACTCCTGAGGTAACCATCAAGAAAGGACCTGATAAAACTTCCAAAGCAACCTCTGTAAGTAGCAAATCAGCAGCTGAAAGTTCTGGTAAACATAAGGAGAAAGACAACCAAGACAATGAAAAACAAATTCAACCAACGAGCAGTACTAGCACTTCAGTTAGTACTCATAATACAATTGTTCCCAACCCTGTACATAGCGAGAAAACACCAATTGATTCAGCCGCTAAGACAGCAACAAATAAAACAGAGTTAAACACCCCAAAGATACAGTCCACTTTCAATTTAGAGAGTGATATTACCAAAATCAAAATCTCTGTACCACTATCTGAACTGGCCACTCAGAATGTATATAAAGGCCAAATTTTGAAAGCATTGAATCTAGGGGAAAACAACGATATTGTAAATTTGAATGATGATCAACCTGCCCTCCTGTTTGGTCCAAAAATTGAGGGAAAATTTCAAGAAGGGGTAGTTCCACCTTTTTATATCAATCTCAACATTCATGACAAGATACTCCACAATGCCATGCATGATTCTGGAGCATCACACAACTTAATGCCTAAGGTAGTCATGGAGAGGCTTGGCCTAGAGATAACCCGACCTTACAAAGATCTATATTCATTTGACTCTAGCAGAGTAAAATGCCTAGGCCTGATCAAGGACTTCTGTGTGAGCTTGACCCAGATTCCTGCTAAGTGTATGGTCATGGATGTGGTGGTGGAAGATGTGCCACCTAAGTATGGCATGCTATTATCAAGATCGTGGGGAGCCAAATTGCAAGGAACAATGCAGATGGATGGCTCATACGCCACTATCCCTATATTTGGCCAACTTAGAAGACTGTATAGAGAATCTCAGATGAAATTCCTAGTCAGTAGCCCCAAGAAACCTGAAAATTCACTATTATACTCTGTACACACAGACCTGGATTCTTTCATTCTTTATAACGACCAATCCTTAGGAGAGACAGAGTCTGAGTGTAGAAATACAAGGAAGAACGCAGAGCCCATGGACTTTAGCATAATGGCTACCCTAGAAGAATACGATGAAGAAAACCATGGGCAGAGTACTGAAAACGAAACTCTGAGTAAACCCGAAATAGAAACAAAACGTAAACAGCAGGATAGCCAACTCTCTGAACTCTACACATGTCGTGAAGAACAAGATAACCCACAACCTAGTGTAGGCTCCCCAACGCAACATAATGGCGAGCCCTTGTGGGAAATGAATTTCGATAGGTCCTGTACTAGGCAAAATGCTAGAGCAGGGGTGTGGCTACGAAACACAGGAGATGATCACGCAGAGAGCCATGCTGTGAATCTGCATTTCAAATGCACAAATAATATTGCAGAATACGAGGCTCTCATTCTAGGCCTGAACCTATTGAAAAAATTAGGAGCCCGTAGGATAGCTGTGAGAGGAGATTCAGAGTTAGTGATTAAACAAGTGAATGGTGAATATACGGCAAAACATCCCCGACTTAGAGCATACAGGAATGATGCAGTAGATTTGTTGAAGACCTTTGTTGAACATGAATTGGTATTTGTGCCTAGGAGTCAGAACATTATTGCTAATGGATTAGCTGGCCTGGCTAGTTCATATCCTAAGACTCCCCCTGATCAACAAATCATCATTCAAACCAAGTTCAGACCTGCAGTGCCAGACAACGAAAAATATTGGCAGGTCTTCGAAGGAGATAAACAGATCGAAGATTTCCTAATGGGCAGGAATGAGTTCGAATTTTCTGATTTGGACTCAAGATCTGATGACAGCTGCCCAAGTGAGGATCCCCCAGATGAACAAGAAATACCCTGTAACATAGAAATAAACACCTTTTCTGAGGAAACTGGAAACGCAACCGAAAAATGTGAAAACGCAGACAACGAAGAAATAGAGGTGTTGCAGGCCAGAGATAAGAACATACCCAGAGGCCTGGCACCCCTAGAGGACCTTTTTGACTTTGATGACGTAGCAAAAAAGCCCACTATAGAACATGCAGACTCAGATGTAGAAGAATACAACGTAGGCACTGAAGATGAGCCCAAAATGATAAAACTGGCTAAGTCTATACCTGCAGACATGAAGGAGAAATACGTTGACCTGTTTAAGGAATTCATTGACGTGTTTGCATGGAGCTATAAAGACTTAAAGGCCTATGACACCAACATCATACAACATAAGATACCACTAAAGGAAAATCAGAAGCCCTTCAGACAAAAACTCCGAAGGATCAATCCAAAACAATTGCCTGCCGTTGAGAAAGAAATCAAAAAGATGTATGATGCAGGCATTATAGTCCCTGTAAGGTTTTCTGATTGGGTGTCAAACTTAGTGGCTGTGAGGAAGAAAACAGGGGAGATTAGATTATGCATAGACTTCAGAAACCTCAACAGAGCCTCCCTGAAAGACAACTACCCTTTTCCTAGAATGGAACATATTCTACAGAAGGTAGTGGGCTCTAAGAGAATCTCCCTGCTGGATGGTTTTTCAGGATACAACCAGGTTCTGGTACTCCCAGAAGATCAACTCAAAACAGCCTTTACCACTCCATGGGGCACCTTCATGTACTTGAAAATGCCTTTTGGATTGATGAATGCTGGAGCTACCTTCCAGAGAGCGATGGATATTGCTTTCTCAGATGAGATAGGACACTTCATAGTTATCTACTTGGATGACTTGACTGTCTTTTCTAAAACCGAAGAAGAACACCTAGAACATCTGAGAAAAGTTTTCGAAAAATGTAGAAGGTACGGTCTGTCCCTAAATCCTAAGAAAACTGTTTTCGGGTTGCAAGAGGGCAAACTTCTCAGCCACATCATATCTGAGAAAGGGATTAGGATAGACCCACAGTGAGTTGAGGGAATACTTCAAATTACACATCCAAGAAACGTCAAGGAGTTACAGTCTTTCATTGGAAAGATCAATTTCCTTAGGAGATTTATCCCCAATCTTGCTGAGCATATTAGGAAAATTACCAACATGCTAAAGAAAGATGCAGGAATTAAGTGGACTGTTGAAGCCAAGAAATATTTTGAGTCAGTAAAACTTGCACTCACACAGGCTCCTATACTTATCATCCCAGACTTCTCAAAAGATTTTTCGATCTTTTCATTTGCTTCCCAGCATACAATAGCTGCAGTCTTGCTGCAGAAAAATTCAGAAGGTAATGAACAACCCATCGCCTTTTTTAGCAAAGCCTTAAGAGACGCACCCTTAAAGTACAAAATCATGGAAAATCAGGCCTATGCCCTGGTAAAGGCCTTAAAAGACTTTAGGGTGTACATTCTGCATTCTCACACCATTGCTTATGTGCCAAGTATAGTGGTCAAAGATATCTTGTCCCAAGACCCTGATGGGAAAAGGGGAAAATGGATTGCTACGATCTTGGAATACGACCTCGAAATAAAACCCACCAAACTGATCAAAGGTCAAGGCCTAGCCCAATTAATGGCTGAAACAAACTTGCAGGCCCTTGACATTAACATGATAAATGCCTTAGATGAGCAGGAAGGATTGCCCCATCCAACTGTTAAGGAGAAGTTTCAGAACTCTCCTTGGTACTCCGATATCCTTTATGTGCTCACCAATCTCAATGCCCCTCTAGAACTATCCAAAACCAAGGCCAGATTCATAAAACTCAAAGCTAGAAATTACTGCATTTTGAATGAGAATCTATACTGGAAAAATCCAAATGGCCTATTGCTGAAATGTTTGTCTGAAACTGAAGCTGAAAGAATTAAACAAGAATTCCATGCTGGTGAGTGTGGATGCCACCTGAGTTGGAAAGCCACTGCAAATAAGATACTCAGGGCTGGTTACTATTGGCCTACACTCTTCAAGGATGTTCATAAACTGACTCTTACCTGCCACAAGTGCCAAATCTTTGAGGGCAGAAGAAAGCTGCTCCCCCTCCCTTTACAACCTATCACCATAGAAGGTCCCTTCATGCAATGGGGCCTAGACTTTATTGGAGAAATTCACCCTTCTTCTTCTGGGCAACACAAATGGATCCTAACTACTACAGATTACTTCACCAAATGGATAGAAGCCATACCCACTAGGAAGGCCACTAATTCTGTCATCATTAGGTTCCTAGAGGACTTCATATTATCCTGGTTTGGCTGTCCAAGGAAAATAATCACTGACAATGCTGCTGCTTTCGGATCCAAGAGAATGATTGATTTCTGTCACAGGTACGAAATAACACTTGGTCATTCAACCGCCTATTACCCCCAGGGTAATGGCTTGGCTGAATCATCTAACAAAAGCCTGGTTACAATCATCAAGAAACTGCTGGAAGAGAACAAGAAGTCATGGCATAAAAAGTTGGTACATGCTTTGTGGGCTGACAGGCTCACCACGAAGAAATCTATTGGCATGCCACCATTCCAGCTGGTTTACGGAACAGAAGCAGTTTTTCCTACTAGCCTTGGGGTTCCAGTAATCAAGCTTGTTCAGGAGATCCAATCAGAGGAAAACAGTATGGTGAGAAGAATCAATGAAACTATCCATTTGCAGCAAACTAGAGAGCAGGTTTATAGCAGAGCTGTCAGAGTTCAAGAAAGCATAAAGAGACAGTTCGACAAAAGGACCAAAGCTTTAGATTTCAAGGTTGGAGATAAAGTTCTGAGATGGGATTCAAGGAGAGAGGACAAAGGAAAACATGGTAAGTTTGACAGCTTGTGGCAAGGTCCATACATCATTCAAGCCACTGTGGGTCCTAATGCCTTTTTCTTACAAGAACTTGATGGTATGGAGCTATTTGGGGGTCCTGTCAATGGCAGGATGCTCAAGCATTACTTCTGCTAATTTTCATTTCCAGTTCCATTCTTATTGTACATACCATTTCAGTTTTACTTTCAAAGAGAACAGAGAAAATGTTTCCAAAAAAAAAACAGTGAAAGGAAGAGGTTCAGACATACTCAAAACTTGAACCTCCGAAAGGCAAAAGAAAAGAAGAATCAGCTCTAACATGCTTAAAACCGGAGCTGAAACGAAGAGAAGAAGTGACTCTAATGTGCTCAAAACCTGAGTCACAGAAAAGAAGGATACTTCAAAACTGCAGATTTCATGCCTTCACAGTTTTGTTTTCAAAATTCCACTCCAGCAAGTCAGACAGTCTAATCCTGGCTTGGCTGTTTTTCAATTTCCTGTTTTAGAATGTAGGAGAAGAAATCTGTTGGACAGTCTAATCCCAGCAGATGTTAGATTAGGTAGAGAAACATATGAGGCCAACAGTCTAACCTGGTCTCATGGAGAAATAAGGGTAGATTTAGAATAGTTTTGTTTGTGTTTTGAAAATAAAATGTAAAGGGTCTGCTAGCTCAAATGCGCCCAAAGGGAAATGTTAGGACTGTAGTTTGGGTAGGTATATTGGTGGGGAACTATTCCTGCTGATGTTCTATCATATTGTGGCAACTGAAAATTAAAGAAAGAAGGGATGTACCAAGCAGCAGGCAGCTGGCCTACTCCAAAGATCATTTCTGGTTTCTTGATTCCTTCAAGAAGAAGCCATCCCCATGTGGGGCCACTGTTAGCCCCCCTATGAAATTCTTGTCAAGCAAGCTGGGGGCTAGTTTGTCTTGGAGCCTTCAAGGAATGCCTTTTCCCTGAAAACTCATCTTCCTTGAAGCCTCTCTATGCTTTGCCTTATACGAACTCCCTCTGCTGATTTCCTGTCCCCTAAAGGCCTATATCTACCCCTCATACCCCTGGAAAATACCACATTTCAAACCCTTGTCCCCTTTTGTCAGAGTTTCCCTTGATCCCCTATATTTTCCCATTAACCCTTTGAAACCTCTCAAAACCCCCTTCAAACCCTACCCTCATCCTTCACCCAGCCCAATTTCCCCTCTTTCCATCTATCGTTGCCATTATTTGGCCTCGGGTTGCACTAAAAATGGTTAAAAAACCCACTTTGAACATTGTGTTAGGCCTCCGCCCTCTCTCCGCTAGCCCCCGTCCCTTTACCCTCCATGAGACCTTGCGCTGGAATCGCCCGCTAGCAGAAAAGGCGCCTATCTCGAACCATTTCGGGTGCAGACTCAACCTTCGATCTCAGCCGATCGAACGGTGATGATTAGATCTCCAGCGCCCGCATCCTCCCCGTTCATTTCCTGCACTGGGCCATCGCCGTCCATTTACATAGCGATCCGACGGTCCACGTTTCCCCTGCCAGTGGACCCCGCAGCACACTATCCCTGAAACCACCGGTTTATTTCGCACCGCCCATTCGTAGATGGTGGTTTTTCCCCATTGCCTAGCGATTCTATTCACCGTCCGACGCGTGTCCTCCTATACGTTCCCGAAACCGCCAGCCCATCGCGCATTAAACTTCGGACCTAGCCGCGGAGCGATATGCGCAATATCCGTCCGATCTATCAGCTCCCATCCGACGGCTATCGTCACTCGAAGCTGCGCGATGTTTAACCCATGGCCCCCATACCTTTGGCCCACCGTCTGCCGTGCTCCGTCGTCGATCTCCACCGCGATCGACGGTCGAAATTCGTTCCTCCGCCGTTGACCATTCCACGGCCCCCGGTCCCGCCACATCACGTCCACGTGTGCTCTTTGTACAGTCTTCCATTCCATCGCATATATTGATCCATTTTCACGTTTATTAACGTTTTCCACGCCCATTTGCTCTGCAGACCGTCACCACCCGCCATGACCATATTTCTCCATTCCCGCTGGGATTTGCTCCTTTGCATCGTCATCTGCACAACCTTTCTCTGCCTCCACTTTATCCACCACCGCGTCCATGGTTTTCTTTACAGTTGGTGTATTTTTGCAGGGTTATCTGTGGTTAATGGCCGCCATGGCGCACAATCTCCGTCACAGCGGCGGATCCAAGAAAGATCATCTTCAGCGGCTGGATTTTGTGAAAGATGGCCCAGAAAGATAGACACAGGACATGCATTAAAGAAAACAGGGTTTAAACTTCATAGAAAACTTCCGGCGCCATTAAAGCTCAGTCTAACCTGTCAGAAGCAGAAATGGAGCAGCAGAGTGTTCCAAGTACAACGCAAAGGAGGTTAAGGCATGCTAATAGAGATATTTAGCCCTAAATCAGTGGTTTAATATGCAAAGCACCAGTTTGAAGACCCCGAGGATTGATCAGAGAATCTTGAATACAAGTAAAGGTAACATCAGGGTTTATTCATAAGCAGAATGTTTTCTTCATCAAGTACAGGTTGTCCAAACAACTTTTATTATGCACAATGTCCCTGAAGGAATTTACACCCTAACAGCAGTTCTACTACCACCAAAGCATTTATATGACAGACTCCTTAGTAGTTTATTTCATCTTGGTTCGAAAGCACCCGGAGTACCACAGCCGAAACATGTCAAACTCATATCTGAAGAAAATCACTCCTGCATGAAGAGGTGACAGAAATTAACTACACAACATTTAAATAGAATGGGTCTCGGCCCTGCATTCATTGTTTTGTTTAATATTACATTAAGTGTCCACCTGCCCTCTTGGTCGAGTTTCTGTTCAACATCTGCTATAAAGCACAGAAAGAAACATTGTAAGGGGGGTTGATGAGATATCAGTGAAACGCAAGAATTTTCCTCTTGAGACAAGTTCTATGTGTAATATTGTAAGATAGGCTGAGATTAGATGTATTCAGACTGAATGTTCAAGCTATGGGCTATGATGTACCTGATTGGTGTTGTTTTTAATATGACAAGCATGTTTCTTTGGATCCTGATCCAAAGCGGCTGGTGATGTTTTCCTTTCTCTGTATTTGTGATTGACTTGCTTTCATTTAATTACGTTTCTTTAGGCTCGCATCAGAAGTTTGGCATAATATTTACCCTTGATAGGTACCTTATGTTGCTGCTCTCCCAGCCCTTTATGTTTTCTGCTTATATGTGTATCTGAATGTTGATTTCAATTGATTTAACCAGTGTAGTGGATGGTATTGCCTACTCTCTGATGTGGATTAGCCAAGTCTATATTTAGATGTTCTTGATAAGATTTAGTTGGGTGGGTTCAGAACAACATGAAGTCTAGAATCCCGTATCTCCTCAACTAGGATCTTTCCACCTTAATTAGGCCTTTCCGAGATCCCTGTATTGCCTTTAGTGTTTGTCCAAGAAGGCTTGGAGTTAAACATTCTCACGGCCCGATCTATAGATAGAGCTGAATGGTTCTTCCCCTTTCATTTTCCGTCCTTAATGTCCCATTCCAAATATCATCTTTAAGATCCAAATGCTCTAGATGACTAGCCCAACTGAAAGCTTGCACATTGAACACGAGTAAATCCTTTCTTGACTCCATAGCCCAATGGCTTTGATGTTCTCTGGGTTATCTACCTTTGCCTAATTTTCCTCTTTGCCCTCCCTTGTCTTATATTGGACCTTATTTTCCTAATTCCCAACAACCAAACAAACAATCGTGAGCCTATAACTAGCCTAAATTCATAACTTAGAGCTTCAAAGACATATCCTTTGACTTATATAGAGAGATCCCTCTCTGGACCTAGGAGGGCTAGATCCTAAGGTCTGAAAGTGGTTCTATGTTGTCTCATCTTTTGGTCTTGTCAACCTGGACAAAACATGGAAACCCCAACAATTTATCCCATGAATTTTCAATAAATGTTAATTTAATATATTTTATTGAATTTGTTTTTTTCAATGATAAAAAAACCCACTAAACATGGTTCAAAAATGGAAATTATGCATATATGTTTCTTGATATCCCAATGAAGGGAAGGCAGTCATTACACATGTGATTTGCAATATTGCGACTAACAAGGTCCTCCACAGGAATGAATATACCAGGAAGAACAACAAACAACGAGACATATTATATTGCATTGATAGAAGGCTTGGGAACAACTAGGGAGTATGGATCAAATGGAATTGTAGTTTTCACCAATTATGAACTTGTATGCAACCAGATGAAATACGTGTACCAAGTTAAGAAAGAGAGGCTAAAAGAACTGCATGGAAAAGAAAACAATATTTTTAGACAATTTCAAATTTTTAGTATAAAACATTGTGCAAATGTTAATAAGATTTCTGGTGATCTAGTGTAGGGCAATGTCAATTCAAGATTATTCTCTCAAAGATGAATTAGTATTATACGGGATAATGTCAATTCAAGGTTCATCTCTGAAAGATGAATTAGCGTTGAGACGTTCTCCTTCAAAATTTATTGATGGACATTGTAGCATATCTTTGATATGTGTGTGTTTTTTACTTATAAATGCATCATTTTTTATGACCATGTGTTTGTTTCAATTATATACCAAGTGTGCTCCCACCATGTAAGCGCAACTTGGTGAACATCACATTTTTATAAAATTAAAACATGAGGACTTAAACAAATTTTTGTTTAAATTGAGTTTCACACATCAATTTGTGCTTTGAAAGTTGTGTTTTACATCATTTGTGTACTAAATGACATTAATTTTTTGAAATCTTTTGAATTTATTTTAAATAGTAATTTAAAAATAATTGTAAATGTCCATTATATATATATATCATGGAGGATGAAAGGTGAATATTAATAGAATCTCATGCCTCTACGAGAGAGGGGGATCATGGATCGAGGGATGTTCATGATATCTTTATTAAATGTGCATGTTTTAAATGAAATTTGAATATATAATATTATCTCCATACATTCATGTATACATGTGAAATTGATTTTTTATTGAATATATATATAATTTTATCCCCATGTACATACATGTATACATATGGAACTGATTTTTTTTATCAATTTTGTGAGTTAAATTAATTTTTAATAAATTTCATCTTTTATTTTTTTGGAGTTAGGAGGACAAGAGTATATAATCCATAAATGGAGCATGGCCATGGTTCACACATTTGTGGTATGGTTCACGCAGTCGTGGTATGGTCCACACAATTTAATCAATCATATGTACATGTATTTATATGTGTGAATGTATTTTTGAATTGATTATAAATTCATATTTTTTTATGAAGCTTCCCTCTCGTCGCGTGAGGTTGGTGGTGGTACACATTCCCCTGGTGGCCCATCAATAGGTGGTGGCCAATTGTGTGAGGGTGGTGATATGCATTCCCCTAGAGGCCAATCAATGGGTGGACATGTTGGTTCTCAACCAATCGGTGGTCATTCTGGTTCTAAACAGTCTCAGGGTGGGCATGATGTTGGGCAAGCATATCAAGGTGGCTATGAATCTGAATATTGTTTTCATTCAATTTGTACAAATTTGTTCACATTTTTTTTATTTATACAAAATTTTATATATTGATGCAGAGGGTGAAAATGTTTCTCCAAAAAGACGTAGGCCAGAACACGTTATTCAAGAAGAAGGATGTACACCAACCACGACTTATCCGTCTGAAATTTCTAATATACCTTGGGAAACAAACATCCAACAATGCAAATTAAAAAGGTGTCAACATATTTATTCAAAGCTGAAGAAATATCTTGTGTCTTTGAAACTCCCTATTGAGAGTCAAGAAAGCTTAGAAATAGTTACTCACTCTTTAAGCAGACTTGTAGATATGTACAAAACGCTTGGGACAACTACTGATACTTTTTTATAAGTGATGAGGAAAAGAAAGGAAATAGTGATGAGTCCTGATACATAGGAGGTTGTTAAACAAAGAGTTATAAAATATTGGTCAAGTCTATGTTTAATTTCAAAGAAGGTTTGAACACATATTTCATTAAATTTGGAAGTATTTAGTGGATCTAGAATTTATAACTTTAACTAGATTATGTTTTTTCAAAATGTCGAATTATAAAATCACTTAGTTTACTAATTTTAATGTAGATATTCACCATTTTTGGTGAAAACATTATCATGGTAAATTATATAAAACAAGTTTTTATAAACATGCAAAAGAAATTCATTCACATCTTAATCTTGGATTCCTTACATTATCTCTTTTAAGATTTTTTATGGTTTGTACTAAAAGCTAAGTTTGTTAATGTTATAATATGAAAATATTGTTGTGTATGTTACTATTATTAACTTTATGAAAAGAATGTTGTGTATGCTACTATTATTAACTTTATGAAAAGAATGATGTGTATGTTACTATTATTAACCCATTTAATTATAATATACTATAGTAAATATCATGTATGGGTTAAGTTACGACTATTACTAAGACAAGGTTTGAACAATTTAAAATTCTATCGCCTTTGCAACACTAGTAATATGGTTGAAGATGAAAAACCCTCTTAGATCATCCAATTTCTACTCATATTGGATTTAAATTTCAAAATATTTGTGGAGCTACCAACCATCTTGATCTTTTAACTAAACAAAATTATGATGATCTTGAAACACTTATTTTAATTCCTTTTTAGCATAACAATAAAATTCTAAAGAATTTTGAGTAATATCTTTATGGTTTATTATATACATTATTTGGTCTTAGTGGATGGTAATCATCATTATCACCATCATCCTTACATGCTATTGTAGGAAGTTTGAACCATTTTAGAATTGATAGGAGAAAATATTTTTTTTACGATCAATTTAAATGTTGCATGATAGTAGTAGCATAATTTATTTATTATTTATTATTTGTACTTGTGTTAGAAACTAAGTTAATTGAGACTTACTTGATGAATAATAGATTAATATGCAAGATATATATTAAGTATAAAGTTATTAATGACAAATTATCATAGTAATGTGTCCAATATATACCAGCATAGATCCAATGTCTTAAATACGGATTTAACATGAGCCTTGAGGGATTAAATGTTGATTGAGAGTAGTAGTATAATTTATTTATTATTTATTATTTGTACTTTTGTGTTAAAAAATAAGTTAATTGAGACTTACTTAATGAATAAGAGATTAATATGAAAGATATATATTAAGTATAAAGTTCTTTAATGACAAATTATCATAGTAATTGATAAAATGTGATGTTTGAATTGATAAATAAAAAACCCACTGGTCAGCTCTATGAAAGAGAGTCTGAACCATGAGAGTTTGGCTTTGAAAAATGCTCTACATTCTCATTACAACTCAATCATTATATAGCATACATGGATATAGGGAAGTTAGAACCATACCCTAAGAAATAGAAACTAATTCCTATCCTAAGGTTGCGTGAACCAACTCACACTAATTAAGGGTTCTCCATTATCTTTCAACATGTTGAAAATGCAACAAGATGATGGAGCTTAGTGAAATGAAGTCGCCTTCACTAAGTGGGCCCGCAGGAAAATTCTGGCGCAAAGTCTATTTTTAGACTATGTCTATTTTTAGACATATGGAGCATGGTCCAAGGGTTGCAGTATGTTATTCTTTGAGCACTGGTCATGTTGGTAAAAATAGATGGACCTCTATTTTTTGACCTATAGGTTGATGTCTATTTTTAGACTGCCTATCCTAAAAATAGGGAAGTCAAATATTATTTACCCTTAATAATATTTGGACTATAAACTTCAGTTTACTCTCTTAGAGCACTTCAGTTCGAGCCTTGGAAGTGGCTCATGCATATGACAGAGGAATTACGCTATTCCTAAGGGTTTGGTGAGCTCATGCATGGTTGACTTCAGTTAGGACTTCAGTGGCAGAAGTTTGGTGGAGTTAATGAGACAGATGGTGGAGTTGTGTTCGATTTAACTTAGTTGAACTAGTTGAGATTAGTTTAACTATCTAATCAACTAGTAATGAGTGGAGTGAATTAAATATTATTTAATTCATTAATTAGTAACTCATTATTCAACTCAAGAACACATCAGTTCACTACGGTGCATGGACAGTTCAGTGGAGACCAGTGAAAGAGGTAGATGAAAGGGTGGAGTTAGCTATCAGTGGCGACATCAGTTGTGCATGAGATTTGCACCACACTTGGAGAAATTTCCCATGATGATTGCGCTGTCAAGCCAAGGAGATTCGAACCTTGGATCTCTATTTAGACAGGCCATGATTGCGCAATAGAGGCAAGGCAATTAGTGGTGAGTTTTGAACCAGTAACCTGTTCAAAACCAAGCTAGTTTGTGTGTAACTTCATGAGAAAGTACTGAGTACTTGTGAGGAGTATTGTATTGAGTTTGTTACATGATTTCTCCATTATAATATACACAATAGCTGCGGGGTTTTCAGCTATAAGCTTTCCCCATACATACTGTGTTAATGTGTATGATGAATTGATGTGCTATCGCTTGTTTTATTTACGCATGTGTGATGATCTGAGTGGAAGAGATCATGTGTTGCATATAAATTCGAATTGTATGTGATCAGGATAGTCTCGGTGAATAATTAATCATTATTCAGCAAATTTCTACATGGTATCAGAGCTATTGAAGCAGAGATTGATCATCACAGTGATTACAAACTTATTTCGGTAGACAGAGTCTACATGTGGGCCAGGTAGCCTATGGATCCATCCTTTCTTTGAAAGGTGATATATCCAGTAAATGCCCCTTGTAGTCGATCTCTGTGCTAGAAATAATTTGTTCTCACAGATCTAGAGCGGTTGAGCTTTGAGGTGGAATTCGAATTTTGCAGCAGTTTTGTTTTCTTGGTGCCGGTGTTGAAAATGTCTTTCAACAGTTTGCGACTCGAATATGCTCTTGAAGGCAGTTCGAATTATGTTGCATGGAAGGATTGCATGGAGGCAGTATTAGAAGATAATGGTCTGAAGGAGTTCGTAGATACGGATGTCCAAAAGCCCACTAATCCTGCTGAAGTCGAAGCATGGAAAAAGAAGATGGTGAAATGTCGAAGGATCCTGTTGGAGGGCGTCAAGGATCATATTGTATCCAGCCTGCATGGAAAGGCTACTCCATATTTAATGTGGAAAGCTTTGACGGATCTATTCCAGAGTAAGAGTGACCAAAGGAAGCTGGCGCTCAAAGATAAGCTCGGGAACATCAAGATGGAGAAAGGCGACAGTATCGCCAAATACCTCACGAAGTTCACTCAATGCAAAGATGAGCTGGGAAGTGTGGGGGTGACTGTCGAAGATGAGGACATGGTCGACCTGGCTCTCCTTGGTCTTCCGAAGGCTTGGCACTCATATCAAGATAGTGTCAATGGTTGGGAGAAGCTGCCGAGATGGGAGCGCCTTTGGGCGGATCTCATGCAGGAGGAGATAAGGAGGACTACTCGTGATGGATCTTCATCAAAGGGAGCTGATGAAGAAAACTGCGCTTTGGTTGCCAAAGCAAAGAAGGGGAAGGGTAAGAAAAATTCTCATTCCGGTGCAAAGGGCAAGAAGCAGGATATGGCGAAAGTGAAGTGTTTTCACTGCCATGATCACGGACATTATGCTACCAATTGTCCAAAGAAGAAGAAAAACAAGAAAGCGGGAAGATCTGCAGATGGAGAGGCTTTGGCTTCACAGTTCGAGCTTGACTTTTCACTGATCGCATGCTTGGTTTCAAGTGTGATGGGATCAGTGTGGTTCTTGGACAGCGGTGCGTCATTTCATATGACGGGAGATCGAGATTTGTTCTCAGATCTGGAGGACAAAGATCTGGGTGTGCACATCGAGATGGGCGATGATGGTAGATACAGTGCGACTGGTATCGGTACCATATCATTTCAGAGGGATTCTGGTAAACCCTTTGTATTGAAGGATGTCATGCATGTACCTGGATTGAAGAAGAACTTGATCTCTGTGGCGATGTTGGAGGATAAGGGGTATGATGTGGTCTTCAGCGAAGGAAAAGCCTTCCTGCGCAGTAAGACTACTGGAGAGACCCGGAAGATAGGGGTTCGAACCAAGAACCTTTATCAGTTGCAAGTAGATGGCTGCGCAGCAATGGCATGCAAGGCGGGAGAAGTGGTGAGTCGGGATGATGAGGGCGAACTGTGGCACAGGAGATTGGGCCACCTTCACCATGGAGCTTTGAAGATCCTGCAATAGATTTCTACTGGGCTTCCTAAGGGCACTCTTGCGCAGTCAGATCAGTGCAAGGGGTGTACCTTGGGGAAGTATGTGAAAGCCACCTTTCACAAGAAGGATAGTCGTGCCATGACGATCCTTGAGAGAGTTCACACAGACGTGTGTGGTCCTTTCTCAGTTGCTTCGACAGCAAAGCACAAGTATTATGTGATCTTTGTTGATGATTTCTCTCAAAAGTGCTGGATCTTCTTCATGCAGAAGAAGAGCGATACATTCGCGAAGTTCTGTGAGTTTAAAGCACTGGTCGAGAAGGAGTCGGGGAAGAAGGTGATTGCTCTAAGGAGTGATAATGGTGGTGAATTCATCTTGGCTGAATTCAAGGAGTTATGCAGCGCAGAAGGGATTCGGAGAGAGCTCATCGCACCCCATAACCCACAGCAGAATGGGGTGGCTGAGCGGAAGAACAGAACGATCGTGGGTGCTGCACGGGCGATGTTGCATGATCGGGGCCTACCCCTTCACTTGTGGGCTGAGGCATGCAATACAGCAGTGTATGTGCAGAACCGTTGTCCTCACAAGGTTCTTGGCATGAGTACACCAGAGGAGGCTTATTCTGGCAAGAGGCCTGATATTTCCCATTTGCGGATTTTTTGGTTCTCCTGTCTACACGCATGTGACGAAGGATGCGAGAAGGAAGCTGGATCCAACTGCTGAGGTTGGAATATTTGTGGGGTACACTGATACACCTCACAACTATCGGGTGTATGTGCCAGACAGTCGCAAGACTGTTGTGCGACGGGATATAAAATTTCGGGAGGAGAAAGCCATGCAGTGTTCGCTTGAGAGGGAGCTACACTTGCATGCAGATGAGGAGCTGTTAGTTCCTAAGGAGGAGCTTCCGGATGTGGATCAGCCACAAGAGGAAGTTCAGGAGGTGGAAGAAACCACCCATGCGGCGCCAACCATCAGAGGGCGCATGCGCACTACAGAAGCTGAGCGACTGGCTCGAGATGCAGAGAAGGTTGTAGGACCACCTACAGCACAGCGCAGACAGAGCCAGTCACCGGATCGGTACACTGGATACATGGCTCTTGTGAGTCAATGTGTCATGACGGAGCCATCCTCTTTTGAGGAAGCTGTGGAGGAACCCGCATGGGTTGATGCCATGATCGAAGAATATGATTCGATCATCAGGAACAGTGCATGGGAGATTGTCCCAAGACCGGTTGGGAAATCAGTTGTAGGTTCGCGATGGATCTACAAGGTGAAGCAGGCGGCTAACGGGAGTGTGGAGAAGTACAAGGCGAGATTTGTCGCCCGTGGCTTCTCACAGATCGAGGGGATTGACTATGAGGAGACTTTTGCACCTGTCGCAAGGTACTCTTCCATACGGACGATCCCTGCTCTCTCAGCGCAGATGGGGTGGCACATTCATCAGATGGATGTGAAGACTGCGTTCCTCAATGGAGTTATTGAGGAAGAGGTGTACATAGAGCAGCCTGAAGGTTTCGAGATCTTCAGCAGTGAGTCGCATGTGTGCTGACTCAAGAGAGCACTGTACGGGCTGAAGCAAGCACCTCGTGCTTGGTACACTCGAATAGACAGCTACTTCACCGGGCTTGGATTCTCCAAGAGTGAGGCGGATCCAAACCTGTACCAGATTGTGGTGGAGGGGAAACTGTTGATCATTGTACTATATGTAGATGATCTGATTTTGACTGGCGATGAGCAGTTGATACTTTCATGCAAGGAGGATCTTGCACGAGAGTTTGAGATGAAGGACTTGGGCATCCTTCATTATTTCCTAGGATTGGAGATTTGGCAACGCAGCGGAGGACTGTTTGTTTCTCAGGGAAAGTATGCCTGGGAGATTCTGGAGAGGTTCAACATGCAAGGCTGCAAGCCTGTTGACACTCCTCTTCCTGGTGGTTGGAGGAAGGAGGATGCTACTTCAGCGGAGGTAGTGGATGCCACTATCTATCGACAGTTGGTGGGGTCGCTTATGTATCTGGTCAATACACGACCGATATATGCTATGCAGTTAACCAGCTTTCGCAAGCTATGGTTAAGCCTACCAAGCTCTTTTGGAAGGCAGGCAAGCATGTATTGCGCTATATCAGAGGCACATCGGGATATGGTCTATGGTACAAACAGGAGGATGGAGCGAAGCTTTCTGGCTTCACTGATGCAGATTGGGCAGGGAGTCCAACGGACCGGAAGAGCACTTTTGGAGGAGTTTTCAGCATTGGGTCGACAGCAGTTTCCTGGTACAGCAGGAAGCAGAGATCCGTGGCACTCAGTTCAGCAGAGGCCGAGTACATGGCAGCAAGCTTGGCTGCATGCGAGGCTATTTGGATGAGGAAGATCCTCGTTGGATTGTTCGGGTTGCATTTGGAGCCTACAGTGATTTATTGTGATAACCAGAGTTGCATTAAACTCTCGGCTAATCCAGTATTTCATGATAGATCCAAACACATCGACATCAGGTACCATCATATCAGAGATTGTGTTTAGCGGAGAATCATGATGCTTTCATATGTTCCCACGGAGGATCAGGATGCCGACATCCTGACGAAGGCGCTCACCAGGAGCAAGTTTGAATTCCACAGAGGCAGGATAGGGGTTGCGGATAATCCATATCTTGCTGAGAGGGAGTGTTGAAAATGCAGCAAGATGATGGAGCTTAGTGAAATGAAGTCGCCTTCACTAAGTGGGCCCGCAAGCAAATTCTGGCGCAAAGTCTATTTTTAGACTATGTCTATTTTTAGACATATGGAGCATGGTCCAGGGGTTGCAGTATGTTATTCTTGGAGTATTGGTCATGTTGGCAAAAATAGATGGAACTCTATTTTTTGACCTATAGGTCAAAGTCTATATTTAGACTGCCTATCCTAAAAATACGGAAGTCAAATATTATTTACCCTTAATAATATTTGGACTATAAACTTCAGTTTACTCTCTTGGAGCACTTCAGTTCGAGCCTTGGAAGTGGCTCATGCATCTGACAGAGGAATTACGTTATTCCCAAGGGTTTGATGGCATCATGCATGGTTGACTTCAATTAGGACTTCAGTGGCAGAAGTTTTGGTGGAGTTAATGAGACAGCTAGTGGAGTTGTGTTCTGTTTATTTTAGTTGAACTAGTTGAGATTAGTTTAACTAGCTAATCAATTAGTTATGAGTGGAGTGAATTAAATATTATTTAATTCATTGATTAGTAACTCATTATTCAACTCAAGAACACATCAGTTCACTACAGTGCATGATCATTTCAGTGGAGACTAGTGAAAGAGGTAGATGAAAGGGTGGAGTTAGCTATCAGTGGCGACATCAGTTGTGCATGAGATTTGCACCACACTTGGAGGAATTGCCCATGATGATTGCGTTGTCAAGCCAAGGAGATTCGAACCTTGGATCTCTATTTAGACAGGCCATGATTGCACAATAGATGCAAGGCAATTAGTGGTGAGTTTTGAACCAGTAACCTGTTCAAAACCAAGCTAGTTTGTGTGTAACTTTATGAGAAAGTACTGAGTACTTGTGAGGAGTATTGTACTGAGTTTGTTACATGATTTCTCCATTATAATATACACAATAGCTGCGGGGTTTTCGGCTATAAGCTTTCCCCATACATACTGTGTTAATGTGTATGATGAATTGATGTGCTATCGCTTGTTTTATTTCCGCATGTGTGATGATCTGAGTGGAAGAGATTATGTGTTGCATATAAATTCGAATTGTATGTGATCAGGATAGTCTCGGTGAATAATTAATCATTATTCAGCAAATTTCTACACAACACTCCCCCTTAATGGATAAGGGGTTCACAAATATGCCTAACATCTCCCTAAACATTTCAAACTTAATTTTTCCAAGAGTATTAGTGAAAATGTCTGTAACATTATCACATTTTTTACAATATACAAGATGGATTTCTTTTGATTGAACTTTCTCCCTGACAAAGTGGAATTTTGTATCAATGTGTTTAGTGTTCTTGTGAAACACTAGATTATTAGCAAGTTTGATTGAGCTCTGGTTGTCAAATCTAATTGTTGTTGCATCTTTTTATTCTTCCCCGACATCCTGGAGAAGTCTCCGCAACCAAACTGCCTCACATGTTGTTGTGCACATAGCTTGATACTTTGCTTCCGTTGAAGACAAGGAAACTGTGTTTTATTTCTTACTGCTCCATGTAATCACCCCAGATCCAATGTTGAATGCATAACCTGTTATGGATCTTCGTTCTTCTACATTTCCAGCCAAGTCAGAATCTTTAAACCCTATCAATCTAACATCAGAAGAATCAGTATAAATAATACCATAATCTACAGTTCCTTGTAGATACCTTAAAACAACTTTCATTGCATTCCAATGACTCTCAAGTGGCTTGACATATATTGAATTAGCACACTAACTGCATAAGCCAAATCAGGTCTAGTAGTGGTTAGGTATATTAGACTCCCAACCAACTGTTGATAGAGTGTCACATCTGCCTCTTTAGAGCCATCCTCACTCTGAAGTTTAACGTTCTGTTGTAATGGTATTGTTGTAGCCTTAAACTGATCCATTCTGAATCTTTCCAGTAGAATTCTAGCATACTTACCCTGGGACAGAAAATTTTGTCCTGAATCTCTCCAGATCTGAAGACCCAAACAGTATCTTAGTTCACCAAGGTCTTTCATTTCGAACATTTGTGACATTTGTTGCTTGATTTCTTTGATTAGATCATCAACATCACCTACAATAATTAGATCATCTACATACAAATAAATCAATACTATACACCCCTTTTCATCTTTCACAGTATACAAATTAGGATCATTTTTACTTCTGTTATAACCGTGTTGGAGAAAAAATGAATCAATCTTTTCATACCATGACCTGGGTGCTTGTTTTACTCCATATAGAGATTTCTTTAATATACAGACTAAATGTTCTTTCCCTTTCTAGATAAACCCCTCAGGTTGCTCTAAATAAACTTCCTCTTTTAATTCCCCATTTAAAAATGTAGATTTTACATCTGGTTGGTGAATCATCCAAAGTTTCTTAGTAGCTAAAGCAATCATCATTCTGATAGTGTTTAATTTAGCGATGGGGGCGAAGGTTTCCTCATATTCAATACCTTATTTTTGTGAATACCCCTTTTCTACCAATATAGCCTTTAATTTATCTATGGTTCCATCTGCATTAATCTTGGTTTTATACAACCATTTACAACCTATGGTTTTTTTCCCTTCAGGTACTTCAACCAACTCCCAAGTGTTGTTTTTTAGAATAGATTCATATTCATGTTCCATAGCTTCTTTCCGTTCATTACATTGATTTGCTTCTCTATAACTAGAAGGTTAAAAAACATTCATTATATTAGTTATAAAGGCATTCTCTCTATATCTAGAAGGCAATTGAATATGCTTACTTGATATTATGAGCGTTGGTGTAGCTTCCAACCTATTTTGTATTTCCTTTGAAGGACTCAACTCGACTGTTGTATCTGAACTTTCTACTTCTCCCTTTTGCTGCTTCTCATTGTTTTTTCTTGTTTCTTCACTTTCTTCCAACAAGAATGGAATATCCCATTCCTCATTTCTTTTATCATATTCATCATAAACTTGCTCATGGAACATCACATCTCTACTAACAAAAATCTTGTGAGTAGAGGGATTAAACAATCTATAAGATTTAAATTGTGAACAATACCCCACAAAGGTACATTTTGTGGCTTTTGAATCTAGTTTTCTTCTTTCTTCCTTTGGAATGTGGGAAAATTATTTAGACCCAAACACTCTCAAATGTTTTACTGCATGATTGAATCCATACAATGCTTCAAAAGGAGTTTTAAAATCAAGACTTCCTGCAGGATTCCTATTTTTCAAATAAACTGCAGTATTTAATGCTTCATCCCAAAAACCATTCGAAAGATCCTTACCTTTCAACATTCTCCTAGAACACTCCACCAATGTTCTGTTCTTTCTTTCCACTACTCTGTTCTGCTGAGGAGTATGGGGTACTATGAATTTTTGTAATATTCCATGGTCTTTACAATACTTGGTAAGTTCAGCTTTCCTGTATTCTCCCCCTTGATCGGAGCAGGGAATTTTTATGTGCTTCCCTATTTGCTTCTCTATCATATATCTAAACTACTTAAAGTATTCAAATGTGTGAATTTTCTTACTCATAAAATATACCCAAGAAAACTTTGTGCAGTCATAAAAAAACAGTAGAAAATATAGTGCACCTCCTAATGACTTTGTTTTCAAGGGTCCACATAAATCGGTATGCACTAATTCAAGTATATCTCTCTTTTTCTTTTCTACTCGAATAGGGAATTCTTCTCTATCCATCTTTCCTAACACACAAGCATCACAATCATTATACACTTGTTTTAGTGTAGGAAGACCTCTTACCATTTCCTTTTTTTGAAGTAACAACAAATCATTGAAGTTGATATGACCAAGTCTCTGGTGCCATAACTCTTCTGTAGTCAAAATTGAGGCTGTCAAAGCTTGATCTGGTGTTGTCCTCACATCCAATTTGTACAAACCTCCTGTTCGAATTCCTAAAGCAATAGTATTCATACCATCCAACAAATCTTTAATGTAACAATCAGATTTAAAAGATTCTACCTTGAGATTATGATCTGTAATCATGGCTACAGAAATGAGATTCTTTGTAACTCCGGGTACATACATTACATTATGGATATGTCTAACATTACCATCAGGCAAAATAACAGGAATTTTCTCACACCCTTTGATCTGATGACTTCTATCATCACCAAGGTAGATTTGTTCTCCGTTGTTGATTTCTTTAAAATCCTCGAACCATTTTTTGTTTCCCGTCATATGTGTGGATGCTCCCGAATCTACATACCATATGTTTGCTTCGATATTTTCATCAAAGTCTGCCATAAACAATCTGAAGTCCTGAACATGGTCATCATTTGCGAAATGACCTGCATGTCTTTTATGCCTCTATTGTTCTTCATGAAATTTCTTCTTCCTGCACTCCTTTTCCATATGACCGAGTTTTCTGCATTAAAAAATTTTCTATTTAATATAGATTCGTTTCTATTCGGATATATACCTTGAGCTTGATTCAGTATTTTCTGTGGATTTCCTCCGTTTTGCTGTGATGGATTTCCTTTTTCTTTGAAGAATTTATTATTTTCCATTAACGCAAGATCTGCACTCTAGGTTTTAGAGTCAATCTTTTTCTTCTTCTTGCATTAATATTCCTTTCAGTTCTTCAAATTTCAGGATTTTCTCTCTCACACTTATCCTAGTGATAGAACCTCGGTAATCAGGAGTCATACCATTCATGGTAATCATGACCAAATTTTCATCTGCAACTATCTCACTGATATATGCCAATTTGTTCTTCAAATCCTTGATCCGCGATATAAAAGAAGAACTATTTCATTTTCATCCATATTTATGGATAGAATCCTTCTCTTTAAAAATAGAAGATGATTTTTATTCCTGATCTCATACAAATCCTTCAATATTGTCCATATTTCGCTTGCTGATTTGCATTCTCTGATATGCGATATGATGCAGTCTTTCACTGAAATCTTTAGCAACGTCTTGCTCTTCCTTCTCTCTTCTCCCAGCTTGGAATTGATGCGGCTCCTGCTGCTGGCTTCAGCTCATCCCCATTTGCAATTGTCCAAGCACTCTATGCTTCTAGCAAAATTTTCATCTTGAACTTCCAATTAGAGTAATTGGAACCATCGAGCTTGTTTCTCTCATTCAAGTATGCTTTGATTATTTGATTATTCATCTTGACGATTCAAAAAATAATTGACAAGAAAAAAATAATAGATCTACCCTAGATCCTTACAGAAATAAATGTTACAATACAAATCTACCTGATCTACGATCAATCGAACAGGTTGTTTTGCATGATGTGCGACAAGCTCTCGACTCCTTTGCACTAGCAATATCTGCTTCAAATCTCTTCCTTCATCGGTGAACTTTCATAGGATCCCTTCATCGACGACCTTTCAATGGATTTCTTCCTTCATCAGTGGTTTCTATTGGATCAGATCTATTTCAGATCTCCTTGGCGCACAAAATGACCCAATTTCCACAAAAATCACGCTAGAAATGAAACTCAGTAAGTCCTCCCCTTGTTGGTGCCTCTATTTTTCTCAGTTCTACGCCATCGGCGTAACAATCGGTGCGCTTGATACTCCAAAACCCATGCTGATCCACTTAAATCCTGAGAAAAAAAATTCACTCAATCATCAGGGGCTTCTCCTCTACCACCTGGATACTCATAGGGATCACAGCACTCCGGCTATGATTTGACCCTGGAGCTCTGATACCATGATAAAATGTGATGTTTTAATTGATAAATAAAAAACCCACTAGTCTGCTCTACGAAAGAGAATCTGAACCAGGAGAGTCTGGCTCTGCAGAACGCTCTGCATTCTCAATATAACTGAAGAATTCTATAGCATACATGGATATAGGGAAGTTAGAACCATACCCTAAGAAATAGAAACTAATTCCTATCCTAAGGTTGTGTGAACCAACTCACACTAATTAAGGATTCTCCATTATATTTTAACAGTAATGTGTCCAATATATATGAGCATAGATCCATCTTAAATACAGATTTAACTTGAGCCTAGAGGGATCAAATTTCTTCATGTGCAAACATTTTTAGAGTGCAAAATACAATGTGTTATTTTTCATTGTTTAACTTGTATTTTTGAATGCTAAATAGAGTATATATAAAACTAAACAAAAATTTTAACCATAAATACTTAATTTTTTTCTATATATAGCTATATATGAATATCTCACTGAAATATTTTTGAAAAGTAAAAGATTTAAACATCTGATTCACACATTTTTTTTACTTCTAATTACTTTACAACATATTCTTTTTTTCTTTAATTATCGTCTAACTTACACATCCCCTCATACTAGGCTGTAGAATGAGCCTCACCTCTCGACTCAATTACTAATCATTTTAATTATTAAACTCAATTATGAATTAGAATAGTAACAAAGTAATGCAATTTGATTATTGTCAAATATAAGAGGAAAGAGTGAAAATTGACTAAACTATTTATTACAAATGTTTAGTTTTTATTCCTGGAGTGTTTAAGGATATTATATTGAAAATAACATGTTGACATTCATCTAAAACTTAGATTCCTTACATTATTTCTATTATAATTAATATTTATATTTATGTATTAAATTTGATTCGTGAATAATAGATTTTGTAAAAATATTCTTACCTATAAAGTTATTTAACATTATATTAATATTGTGTTTCTTACTATTATTAACCATTTTAAATTGACACTAACTACTTTTCCTATGTTGAGTACAAATTTATTATAATTGTACAATGTTGTCAGCACTTCAAAATCTATAAGAGGAGATATTTTATAAGTCTAGTTGTGTTGTTAAATGATCAAAATCATTTTTTTTTATAAATAAGAGTGCAACAAAACAACAAATTTGATTTATATCAATTATAATAAGAAATATTAAGGAAAACTCACTTCAAACCTTTTTACAAGTGTCTAACATTTTTTCATTAAGTGTTTAAATGGTTATATTAAATAGATTACTAATTAGCTACTCTACTATTGTTTTAATAGACCAAGTTTAGAAGATGTTGTTTTTAAGTGCATTATTGAATTTTATTATGCATATTTGATATGGTGAGAAGTCATGTTGGTCAAACAAAGCTTTGAAAACTTAAATATTTTATGGCCTTGTCATGTCATTTGTATTACCGCATGATTACATTGAAATACTGAATAATATAAAACTTCTCCAAAAATTATATGAAGAGAATATTTGATATATAACAAATATTGAAAAGTGTGTGTGAATGTATATTAATAGATCCTTCAAAAAAAAAAAAATTATAGTCAAACTTACACATCCCCTCATAATGAGCCTAGCCTCTTGACTCAATTACTAATCACTTCAATTATCAAAATCAATCATGAGTTAGAATAGTAACAAAGTAATATAATTTGATTGTTTTCAAATACAAGATGAAAGAGAGAAAATTGACTAAATTATTTATTACAAATATTTAGTTTTTATTCCTAGAGTGATTAAGGATATTATATTGAAAATAACATATTGACATTCATCTAAAACTTAGATTCTTTACATTGTTTCTATTATCATTAGTATTTATATTTATGTATTAAATTTGACTCGTGAATAATAGATTTTGTAAAAATATTCTTACCTATAAAGTTATTTAACAATATATTAATATTGTGTTTCTTACTATTATTAACCATTTTAAATTGAAACTAACTACTTTTCCTATGTTGAGTACAAATTTATTATACTAGTACAATGGTGGCACCACTTCAAAGTCTATAAGAGGAAATATTTTATAAGTCTAGTTGTGTTGTTCAATGATCAAAATCATTTTTTTATAAATTAGAGTGCAACAAAACAAGAAACTTGATTTATATCAATTATAATAAGGAATATTAAGGAAAACTCACTTAAAACATTATTACAAGTGTCTAACATTTTTTCATTAAGTGTTTAAATGGTTTATATTAAATAGAATAATAATTAGCTACTCCACTATTGTTTTAATAGACCAAGTTTAGAAGATGTTTTTAAGTGCATTATTGTATTTTATTATGCATATTTGATATGGTGAGAAGTCATGTTGGTCAAAAAAAAGCTTTGAAAACTTAAATATTTTATGGCACTGTCATGTCATTTGTATCACCACATGATTACATTGAAATACTAAATAATATAAAACTCCTCCAAAAATAATATGAAGAGAATATTTGATGTACAACAAATATTGAAAAGTGTGTATGAATGTATATTAATAGATCCTTCAAAAAAAAAATACATTCATGAATCATATAAACCTAATCTTAAGATATTCACTCAAGTAGGTCAAGAACAAATTCTACACCATATTTATTTATCTTTGTCTTCTTGCAATGTTATTTCTTTGGCATCCATGCCCACAGTATGGTATTAATTGGAATAGAGCCAAGTTTTGTGTCATCAAGATTTGGTATCCAATATTGCTCTAAAAATTTTCCATTGTATTTCCCTGAAATAAGCTTCCACCAATCAACTTTTACATGAAGATTCTCACCTTCATTATCCCTAAAGATATCTGAGATGGATTTTTCCATCCAAATCTCTCTTACATCCTCATTTCCTGATCTAACTAGCAACATCTTTCCTTTATCAACATCAATAGTTGGATTGAATGTTGGCTTTGTCTTGTTGCATTTGGGTCCAACATATACTGGTTCATCTACTACATTATCAAAATCTTAATCCATAATACTTGAGATTACATGGAGTGCATTACGATCAACATCAGCAATGTGCCTTGTCTTGGGCTGGAAATCCTCAAAAGATTAATCACTTCCATCTATTATTCTATGCTCATTATAGATTCCATCTAATGTATCAAGAACTCTTTCCCAATACACTACTTTAATTTTCCATTCCTCTATAAAAATTGGTGAATCCTCATTCCCAATAGTGTCTTTCCACATTTTTATGTACGATGTTATCCCTTCCTTTAGATCTTTGAAATAGGCATCATTATTTTTGGAAGCTAAGAAAGATGGGTTCCCTATGGGAATTATAGGTCGACCTTCATCATATATATTCCATAACTCAACTGGCTCTGAACACTCAATATCTCTAATGGACTCTTTGTACCTTGGTACTGGAATATCAATGAGTATAAGAAATTGGAAGTATTGAACATTAAGATGTCCAACTAGTGCATTTTTCCCTCCTTGATGTATCCATTAAGGAAACTTTTGAAGTCATAAACCTTGTCAATAAGTGTAGGTGGAAACACTCGTTTTTCTTCAATTATGCAATATGTATCCATCATTACAGGTAAAGAATATATATCTTTACTTTTTAGGTTGGAAGACATTCTTCCGTAGGTTCCATCTATGTCTTCATGGGTGTGCCCCACAGGAAAGAATCCCACCTCAATAGTGATGAAGACACCAAGTGTAGTTAGAAGTGATAAAACATGAAAAGATAGTGATTCTTATTATCACTTGTTGCATTGTCCAACTGTAACAACAAATGTGGAGGAAGAGCTTTAAAATCAACATTTTGACTCTTTGATCTTCCATGAGATATAAAATCATCCTTGTACACTTGACATTTTGAGTAAATAGAGGTGTCAAGTAATGCATTTGTAAGTGGGTTTCTTGAACTTCCACTCTCATAAAGTAGATTGCCATACATATCAATTTGTCAGTCTTCAAGGTCCTTTAAGCACTTTGCAAGGGATGTAATAGTAAATTGTGATCCCATATGTACAAATGGTAGGGAGAAATGACCAAAACTCCTGTCTTATGCCCATGTGTTAGCATACCTATCAATGAAAAACCTAAATTTGTTCCTACAATAGATTTTCATTTGACACGTAGCCATGGTATTGAAGTCTTTGTTTTATTCATTTTATCATGGATAATTCTCAAATACTCCTTTGGAAACCGCTCTGACATAATTATATGGGCATAGTAGCAATATCTTCAACACATAGAAATATTGTTATGTTTTTTGAGCCTACCTTGTGCCTTTTCTTCCAACTCTTTTGTAGTCATTGACTTCATCTGTGATTTCAACACAATACATTCACTGCATTTACTGAAGTTTGTGTTCTTTGAAAATGCCACATCTCGAAACTTAGTATTCCATATCTTGTTCATTTTTTACTGTGATATTGATGGGTAATTGAGCTTTTGAAGAGCCTCATTGATCTCTTTTAACAAAGAATTTTTTGTGTAAGATGAAGGAATCAATCTTAAAGGACAATATGTATCATATTCTTCAACTTGACGTGTTTGGTTTGGTGAAAAATCTGAATTTATCCATTACAACTTTGTGCAATATTTCTATAGCTGCCATGGTGTGTGCTCGTGCTTTTCATGTGTTGGTGCTACCATGAACAGATTTGATCTGTCCATGTTGGAAATAATGTTGGTAGTTATATAATGTGCTTTGATGAATCTTATGTATCTTATACCATGCTTTATTACAAATAATATTCCCATTAAATCGCATGTCCTTTACATTTCTAGTAATAGGTGGTAGGCCATGGCCATGGCTCCTTAACATGACAATGTTTGACATGAGTGAATTAAAGACAAATTCCATAATACCACTTTTATTTATTTGTCTCATACCCCTTCTAGCACTTGCAATGGCCTTCCTATCCACATGTTGAAGACAATCTTTTCTACAACATATATCTGCTGCCAAAAGTCGAATTTATTTTTCTTCATCTATTTTTGTTTGACATTTTGCAATTTTTGTTGTAGCCATAACTCGTTCATTCATTTTATATGGCCTTGTTACATGCATATCAATTGAGTTTATATATTTTTCATTACAAATATACCCATCCCATTTATTTAAGGGATTTGTGTCCTCTATAACATTCCATATCACCATTTCCTTGGGTGGCTCCTTGAACTTTTCCTTAACCTTTAATATCTCACAATTTCCATCTATCTCTTCCAAAAAAACACCAAATTCCATTTCACCTAGTGTTTCACCTTCAACAATGTCATCCTTGCGGACATTAACTAGCATTCCTTTGGCAATGCACATGCTTGTTCCCATGCATTCATGTGTAAGAGAAACCTTTGTACATATGAATTTAACCCTATATTGGGGAATATTTATGGCATGATCATGACAGTGAGGTTTCAAATATGATTATGGCAAAATCTTATAAGATTCCAATGCACCCTCTAGTGTATGCTCAAATCCTGTTGGATGTGGTAGAGCATCATCATGTTTTAAAACATTCTCAATTTTAACCACTATGCATCCTTTATTTACCATATTTACATGCACTTTATGCCCAAGCTCTGTGTTTAATATGGAGCCCTCACCCACCTTCAATCCATGTTGCAGAAGATCTACCTTGTCTCCAATAGAAAATGTAGAAGAAACATTTGCACCTATAAACGAATGTAAATAAGGTTAGTATTTACTCAAAAAAAAGTATTATACTGTCAATAATATTTGAACACATGCTTAAATATTTTGATTTACCTATGTTGTGCCTCAAATATATGATCTTCCATGGATGTATGTCCCCTTCATCAACATCCTCAATCAAATGTGGTTGAGTGACAGCAATTATCAAAATTGCAACATAACATGAATTAACCCTTTCTCCGACATAATAAGTTCCGGACTCTGTAGATTCAACCCTTCCTAGCCCAATTACTTTATCATTAATAAGAAGATCAACATAGTCCCCTTTTGGAAAAATTCTATTTTCCATTCTATCTTATACCAATCTGTAACAACAATTAAACCATAAATTGTAATTAAAAGGTTGAACCATGTGAAGTGTGATTTTATATTTTCACAAAAACACACAACTCTCAAAAAAGTAATATATATACAAAAATTTAAATATTATGGTAGTCATATTGTATGTTATGAAACATTTTTCCCCACCATCTAGGTCCTACTACCAAAAAGTACTTTACATGCAAATTACACAAAAAAAATATATGAAGACCATGCAATTAGAGATGTAGATAGTATCGTAGAATGACAAATACCAGCTCATATCAAACCACCAAGTTCCTATTTCACTTCATAAATTACACTTGTAGTCTTAATGCATGTGTATGAATAATGATCAAAATAAATTTGTAGAAGTTGAAGAACCAAAACATGGTCCATTGGAAAATCTAAGAAATTCGAAGATTGATACTACATAAGATGTATAAAATCCCCATTAAAAGGAGAAATTATTTTTCACATAGTGAGGATGTTTGATGTTTGAACTTGATAATCAAAAGCAAAACTAGAGGTTTTCTTCCAAATAAAAGTTTTGAATGACAAATATCAACTCATATCAAACCACCAAGTTCCTATTTAACTTCAGAAATGACACTTGTAGTCTTAATGCATGTGTATGAATAATGATCATAAGAAATCTGTAGAAGTTGAAGAACCAAAACATGGTCCTTTGGAAAATATAAGAAATTCTGAGATTGATGCTACATAAGATGTCTAAAAGCCCCATGAAAAGGATAAATTATATTTTCACTTAGAGAGGATTTTTGATGTTTGAACTTGATAATCAAAATCCAAACTAGAGGTTTTCTTCCAAATAAAAGTTTTGGTACTCTAAATACTAGATATTTCTCTTTTTTATTCTAAAAGAAATTAAATTTCATTTTACAAATCTTTACTTCCAATGTTAGCACTCCCTACCTATACACATCTAAGGACATGCTATTTAGGATGGATACAAAGGGATGTTAACTTTAGGTCCTCGAAAAGTGTAGATTTGAGTTTTCCTAGATTTTTATGTTGATGAGGAAGAGTCTTATCTGATGCATCCAAACATTAGTGAATTTTTTTTTTGAATTTCATAACTATACAAAAAAATAGAGAGAAAAACAATACATATTAAAAAATTGTTCTTGAGACTTTAAAGTTGCATACATTTGCATTGGAAGCAAAATATAGTATACCTCAATAATACATTTATTCGTAAACTTCAAAATTTTACAAAGATCACATTATTCTCCATGGATCAAATAATTATGATTATATTATTGTGTTTGTGCCAAAAGGAAAGCTATGCCATTATCTTTCCTTCCAACTCAAGCACAAATGTAGTGCCAACAACCACATATATCTATATACAATTATTTTTCACTACCATTGATCTCCATAAATTTTTCCAAATTCAATAAAAGCGCACATCAAAAGCTATAACTCTAACCATTGTGATTATTGAGACAATTTCACCCCTAGAGCATTGGTTGCATAAGTGTAATGGTGTCTAGAAGAAAGCTAGTAATCACTAGGTATCCTTCTTGCATAATCACAAATGCACTGGAAAGAACAATATCAGAGCAATAACCTTGGTGAGGGTGAAATATTGATATTTTTCCTTTTGGAACAAGAACAAAGAAATATAGTGCATTCTATAATTCCTTCTAACACAAATACAAGCACATTTCTAGCAATAATGTTGCATTGTGAAAAAAACCTAACGGATGCAAGATTTACTTCTATCACAAACGAAAACACATTTTCAACAATAACATTGCAAGATAACCTTCCTTCTAGCATAACAACAAACATATTTCTAATCACAACATTACATTATGAAGGAAATATAATGTGTGCTAGCTTTCCTTCTATCACAAGTAGAATCCCATTTCGAACAACAACATTGCACCTCAAATGAAAGGTAACAATCAATATCATTCCTTCTACTACAAACATAAGCATATTTTTAGAAGCAATGTTACATGGTCAAATAAATCTAGCACATGCGAGATTTACTTCTAGCACAAACAAAAGCACATTGCCAACAATAATATTTTAAGGCTAACAAAATCCACCACATGCTAAATCTCCTTCTAGCGTAAATAGAAGCATGTTACTCACAAAAACATTAAAAATTAAAATAAATATACACATTCTATAGTTTCTTCTAGCACAGATGCAATCACATTGCCAGAAACAACATTACAAGATGGAAGATATGTAACCTATTCTTGATTTAATTTTAGTACATTTCCAACAATAATTTGTAGGGAAAACGAAATCCAATGCATGATAGAATTCCTTCTAGCACAAACACAAGTATGTTTCCAGCAATATTGCATTGCAAAAGAAATCCAATGCAGCTTATATTTCATTCTAGCACAAATACAAGCATGTTTCCAACAAAAATATTGCATTGTGAAACAAATCTATCGCATACTAGATTTTATTCTAGTACAAACACAAGCACGTTGCTAACACCAATATCGCATTGCAAAAAAAAATTAGTGCATGCTAGAATTACTCCCACCATACATAAACATATTGGCAACATCAATATTGTAGGGTAAAAGAATTCTATATCATGCTAGATTTTCTTCTATCACAAACATAAGCATATTTCCAATCACAATATTGCTAGGTGAATTAGATCTAACATGCTATTTGTACTTATATCTAAAATAAAAACATGTCACCAATAAATACATTGCAAGGTGAATGAAATCTAACACATGCTAGATTTCCTTCTCTCGCAAACAAAAGCACATAACAATATTGTAGGGTGAAAGAAACATACTGCATATTAGATTTTCTTCTAGCACAAACAAGCATATAGTCAAAAATACCTTATGCGAGACAAAATAAATCTGGTGTGTGGTAGATTTCCTTCTAGCACAAACACATAACATTGTAGGGGTTAAGAATCTAGCGCATGCCAAATTTTGTTATAGCATGAACACAAACATATTACCAAAAACATTCTAGGGAAAAATAAATCTAGCACATGCTAGATTTCCTTTTAGCACATTTCCAATAACATCATTGTGGTGAAGGAAAAATGGCGCATACTATTTCCTTCTAGCACAAACAATTGCATTTCCAACAACAGCATTGCAATGCGAAAGAAATATAGTGCACTCTAGATTTACTTCTAACGCATATACAAACACATTGTCAATAAACTCATAGAAGGGTGAAATAAATCTAATGTATGCTAGATTTCCTTCTAGCACAAACACAAACACATTACAACATTTCTAGATAAAATAAATCTAGCACATGGTAGATTTATTTCTAGCGCAAACAAAAGCATATTGTCAAAAACCACATTGCATTGAAAAATAAATCTAGTGCATGCTAGATTTCTTTCGAGCCAAAATTGAAGCATGTTGCAAATAAAAACATTGCAAGGTGAAGAAAATCTAACACGTGCTATATTTACGCATAGCAAAAACACAAGCACACATTGTACGGTGAAAGAAATCTAGTGTGTTATATTTTCTTCCAACATAAACAAAAGCATATTGCCAACAAGAACAATGCATGGAAAAAGATATCTAGAACAACTTATATCACAAACACAAGCACATTTCCAATAACAACATCGCAAGGTAAAAGAAATTTAATGCATGTTAGCTTTACATGTAGCACAAATACAAGCATACTACCAAGAACATCATTTCATGCCAAAAGAAACCTAGTGCATGTTATATTTCCTTCTAACACAAATAGAGCACATTGCCAAGGTGAAGGAAATCTAACACGTGCTAGATTTCCTTCTATAATAAACAACCAAATTTACAACAACAATATTGTAGAACAAAAGAAATCTAGCATAATTTCTAGCCCAAACACAAGCATATTTCCAATAACAACATTGCAAGGTGAAAGAAATTTAACGAGTGTTAGCTTTACATGTAGCACAAATACAAACATACTACCAACAAAAACATTGCATGCCAAAAGAAATCTAGTGCATGCTATATTTCATTTTAACACAAACACAAGCACATTGCTAGTAAGAACATTCCAAGGTGAAGGAACTCTAACACATGTTAGATTTCCTTCTATCATAAACAACCAAATTACCAACAATAAAATTTCATTGTGAAAATTCCTTCTAGCATGTCAATAAAAATATTGCAAGGTGGAAAAAATGTAAGGTGTGCTAGTGTTGGAAATATTGAGAGGGGGGTTGAATAAATATTTATTTACAATCGTTATATTATGCCAGTTAAAGTCACCAATTAGACCAAAGCACAAGATGTGCAACAAGAAAATAATTTTATTAATGAATTTGAGGACTCTAAAAACCCAACCTCCAACTTGTACAACAAATTCTTTAACTCCTTCAAGGCTTCAACCCTGAACGAGGACTCTAATATTCAACTACAAATCCAAGCTCCAACCTTGTATGAAGACTCCAATCCTCTATGGATCCAACCCTCTCAGTTTGCTCCAATCCCTTAAGGCAGCTTCAATACTGCTTCAAACCTCCATCAAAAACATCAAATAATTCTAAAAAATGTATCCAAGATAGGACTAGAACGTGCTCTCAAATCTACCTCTACAAAAAATTCATGTTGTCTTCAGAAAAAATTTATTGGTTACACGAACAAAACATCTCATCAAGTGTTGATCTTCAACTATGCTCCATGGATGATTGCTCCAACAAAATGAGTCTTTAAGTGTTGGTCTTCAACTATACTCCAAGGGTGATTGCTTCAACAAAACAACTCTTCAAGTATTGGTTTTCAACTATGCTTCAAGAGTGATTGTTGTTTCAACAAAGCCATCAAGAATGCTCAATTAATGTCATCATGAATGCACTCTACTGTCAACTCAAAAGATGCTCAAAGTATGTTATCATTTTATCATTTGATGAAGGTGTCTCTTAGGCTCTTCATGTGTGCATTAAAGAATGTCCTTTGATCTGCAAGGATTACTTTACTTTGTTTCAAATCTGACTTGATATGTTGATCAAGCCTCTCAAGGTGTAATATTCCTAATGGAAACATTAACAGTGATAATAAAAACATGCAACAAACCCAACACAATTATTTTTCAAAAAACGCCCATAAAACATAAATGCTTCAAACATGCCAAAATGTGCAAATTTTATTATAAGATCTTACTAGAGTACAATAAAAATTAAAAATAAAAATTAAAATAAAAATAATAAAAATAAGTGCACCCTGGCTTTCACAAGGCAAGCTACAAGCCTCATGTGGATGTTTTATCAATGCCAAATTTTTGTTAGAATTTTCGCACTAAACATTTGCACTAGCCTTGTGATTTTTGCATTGTTGGTTGTGTTGATGCCCTGATTTGACCCCTCCTAACTAGTCAGAAAATTTTGATAATTTTTTCATGGAATCATTGTTAAAAACCCAGAAAAACACAGCAAGGGTTTTCCCTAGTTTTGATGCTCCAAAAATGGCCCCAAATTCCTTGACCCTCCTCTAAGTGCAAAAAAACTACAACTGTGATTGATGCTCGAATGAATGTCCCAAAATGGCTGGAAAATTTTTCTCATTTGCACCCCAAACCAACCCCAAGAAACCCAGCTCTCAAAATCCCTTCACAAGCCACCCTGCAATTGTGCCTCCACAATGATTGCATAGTTTCTGGGTAGGATGACATAGTTTCTCCTCCAGAAAATTAGTTTGATGTTGTATGCTGAATTCTACCCTTGCAAATCTTCCTCCTTTTTCCTATAATTGACCAAAAATTACTTCGACAATGCTACAGCTCCCAACTCCATCTCTTCCTCCTCAACTCTCTGCGTGGCCTCCTGAATTGTGTCTCAGTTGGCCCAAAAACGGTACCACATGTGTAGCCCTCTCTCCAAATCCTAAAACTGATGAAGAATCCTTCCTAGGGTGGTACTCAGAGTCCACCGAAGAAAGGTTGAACTTCCTCCTTGGGAAACTCTTGTGCTGAACAACACTATGTAACTCTTCTAAACAACTAGAGCAACACTTCAATTGTCAAATTGTCAAAAGGCATCAAATGTTGCTTCCTCTCTCCTATTTATAATTTATGTTCATTTCCTCCATGTGGGCCCCTCACTAGGAAATTCAAACCTCTTCCCTTAGCCATACGATTTCTCTCTCCTCAAGGAGTGCATATTAGTTGGGGAGGTGGCCCCCTCATTGGACTAAGGCAAACATTTCAACCCCTTGTCCTATGTTTCTTCTCCAAAATTATCTTAGGCCCCCAAAATTAGCAAAATGGAAAATTTATGGTACTATTGAAAAAATTACTTAGGAAGGGACATTACATTTCTCCCCTCCCAAATGTTTCTTATCCCCAAGAAACTGTAAAATTGGGTGCTGCAAACTCTGCTCATTTTCCCACGTGGCATCCTCAACTGGCAAGTATTTCCACTTGACTAAGTGCTCTCGAATGACCCTGTTTCTTAGCTTCCTCTCCCTAGTCTCCAATATGGTCTCGGGTGTCGATATCAAGTGTCCCTCATCATCCAACGGAGGCAACTCATTGATTGTCGTAACTTTCTTCCCCAATGCATTTTTCAAGAAAGAGACATGAAATATGCTGTGAATTATGCTCTTCGGGGGTAACTCCACCTCATAAGATACCTCCCCAACTCTCTTGGTCACCCTGTATGGCCCATATAAGCATTGCTTGAGCTTATCCTCCCCTTTCTACTCGAGTGAAGATTGTCGGTAAGGATGCAAATGTAGGTAGACCATGTCCCCTTCCTCGAACTGTCTCTCCACCCTATGCTTATCAGCGTACATCTTTTGTTGATTTTGTGCTACCTGCAAGTTATCCTTAAGAACCTTGAGTATCTCCTGGATCTCTTGGACCCAATCCTTTGCCCCTGGGACCCTACTATATCCAAATATCATGTCAGAAAAAGAAAGTGCATCATAACCATAAAGTGCTCAAAAGGGAGACATACCAATCGACATTTGGTAAGTAGTGTTGTATCAGAACTATCCTAGGTGTAGCCACTTCACGCACGCCCTTTGTTGTCCCATGCCATAATTGTGCAGGTAACCCTCCAGTCATTTGTTCACTATCTTAGTCTGCCCATCCGTCTGTGGGTGATAGTTGGTGATGGGTATAAGCTTGGTTCCCACTGGCCAGAAAAACTCTTGCTAGAAGGCCCCCATGAGTCTACTGTCCCTATCACTAACTATGTTATTTGGGACCCAATGCAATCAAAACACCTCCCAAAAGAACAACTCAACCACCTGTGAGGTTGAATATCTTGATGGGATCACAAAGAAATGGGTAAATTTAGTCAAGTGATCTACCTCTACATAAATGAAATCTCTCCCCTGTATCGTCGAAAGTCTCATGATGAAGTCCATGGACACACTCTCCCACTTCGTCTCTGGAATGGGAAGAGATTGTAATAGACCAACCGAGTGTGAAAACTCCACCGTGTTCCTCTGACAGATTATGCACCCTTGTATGTGCCTCAGCACATCCCCCTTGAGCCCATGCCAAGAGAAATGCTCACAGATGGTACGGTAAGTCTTGAGAAAACCCGGATGTACTGTAAGAGGATAGTCATGAGCTGCCTGCATAACCTTCTCTCTAACCTGGGATCCCAACACTAAGTATATTCGATCTTTGTAGTAGATCACATCAACCATCACCAGGAATCTATCATCCCCATGTGTGTCATCTAGTATCTCATAGGCATGTTTGTCCTTGCAATACTCAACCAAGAGTTGGGTCTTCCAATCATGTGCAACGTCCATCAGAGAGAGTATTTGGGCCTCCAAGAAAGTGCATCTACCACTATGTTGTGCTTTCCCTTTGCACCTTAAGAATATTCGCCATATTGATTAGGTATTTTCTAATGGACCTCCTGGGAGTGCTAAGGTGTACGACAATAACAGTTATCGAGATTTTCATGCTATTGTACCCAAGTCTATTCCAGAAGATCTCTTCTGGATTGAAGAAGAACAGAGAATCTATTTGAAATTACTGCATGATAGATGAGAAAGAGAGGACGCTGCTCACAAGAAGGTTGAGAACTTGGAACTTTTAAAAGCAGAAAGGAAGGAAAAAACAATGGCATTATTTCGACAGTCACAAAAACATATATTCTACACTGAACCTAGTAAAGTTGAAGTTGGGAATTCTGTTACAGTATTTTACAACCATTTAATACATTTTTTTAATGGTAAATTTGAAGTATGGTTACAATTCTCTTTCAATCGATGGACTCATCAACTTGGTGTTCTTCCACGCCAGCGAATGATCCCTGCATATAATGGCTCCCATGTGAAGGCAACTACATCCATATAATTCAAGTCTGTTTTGGATGAGTACTAGCCACAACTGCAGATTACCTTGAGAATCATTACGACCTCATTTAGGGTGCACCTAGAAGCATGTATGATGGATTTTGTTTTCTCTAAAATAGGCGATGAACATGGTGGATTGCATGAAAATAGAAATGGTATGGACTACCATGTTGTTGTGGTTGGATGAATTATGAGGGAGCCACCAATGCACATTGGCATATAGCTATGGAAATGGCACCTGTTGCAAAGGTCGAAGGTCTGGCACATGTGGTTACAAGTCTTTCTCATGCAGTTCAAGAATTGGGACATAATGTTGAGATCAATTGTCCGAAATATGATTGTCTTGATTACAACAAGGTTCACGATTTTCAATTTAGGCAAGAATTTTCTTGGGGAGGTACCAAAATTAAAGTCTGGCATGGAAATGTTGAAGGTTTTTCTGTGTAATTTCTAGAACCAGGCAATGGAATGTTTTGGGTTGGTTTCATCTATAGCCGTAAGGATTATGGAAAACATTTTGGATTATTTTTCCATGCAGCCCTTGAGTTTCTACTTCAAAGTGGGTTGCATCCAAATATTATACACTGCCATGATTGGAGCAGTGCACCAGTTGCATGGATTTTTCAGGAGAATTATAAATGTCACGGCCTTGTGAATGCCCACATTGTTTTTATAATTCATAATCTTGAGTTTGGTGCTGCTATTATTGGTAAGGGAGTGACACATGCACACATGGTAACTACAATTTCCAATATATGTGCACAAGAAGTCTCGGGACATCCAACAATTGCTCCCATGTTTGTGAATATGCACATGGTGTTTTTGAGTGTTGGTTACATCTAGCTCAATATGGGTTATGGTTGTGCAAATATGGGACTAATTTTTCACGTAGAGTTTTCTTATTTTCTCACACATCTGAACAACTAGACCCTCTCATTGTCTCTACTGGGTTTGATGGGGGCATCATCATCTCTTGACATGATCTCTGTCATGAGTCCTCTTGCTCCTGGTTCTCCCTCTTTAGTTTCAATTATGTCATCCTCCTATCAAATCCTCAACATGGTTGTGTGCTTACTCCGCCTATGTCTCCATCGACATCCTCTTTAAATGGATATGGAGGTTGGCCACAGCCTAGTGTATCAACTTTACACCTTCCTGATAGCAATATTCAAACTAGTCATCTTAGAGAAGAACTCAATGCCAGAGACATGTTTGTTCAGGATTCTCCTCAAATTTCAAACTATGAAGGGCAACTACTCAATGATTTTTCTCCATTCTCCACACAAGCCAGGATGAATGCTACTAATGTTATATCTGGTGGTGCAAACGTCTGGCAAATACAGGAGTCATGGGATCAATATTGTTGCTCCAACGAATCTTGAAGATGTGTTTTCCCCCAAAGTAACATATCCTAGAGTAGCAGTTATTGAACCTTCCATATTTTCTAAGATGAGTCCCCAAATGCAAGCTCATAAGACTGCACAGGCATATATGCAGATTCAAAACCAGATTCTGCCTCTTATAAATGCATAGGAATTTTTGCAGGGAATTACACAAATGCGACAAGCTGCAATATAACCTCAAGTCCCTGGCCATTCTTTGATGCAATCACCTTTCCAATTTTCCTCGTATGGTACCAAACGTTGTGTTTAAAGTGTCCAAATCTAATAATGTCAACCGTACATAATGTTTGAGTCTTTTTGAGGCAATAGGATGTCATACTTTGCATATTTGAAACCTATGCAAGCTTTGGTGGATGGAGATTGTTGGATCCAAGTCCAAGGAACAGAGTTATGGTTCTAGCAGTTATATGATGTCATGGGCATTCTTTCATAAATATATTTGAATTTTGTACCACATTCATGGATTTCAAGCCTATGTAAAATCTGATAAGAGATGGATATGATTTTTAAGAAATTAATCCACATTTTTTAGGTGTTGTTGTAGGAAATCCAAATTAAATTTATCTGATGACATTTTACTTAAATGTTGGTTTTACTTACTTTCATAAGAGATGTATCTCAGTTTTAAGAAATTGGTTGACATTTTTTAGGTGTTGCATTAGAAAATGAAAATTAAATTAAATCTGATGGAATTTACTTAAATGTTGGTTTTACTTACTTCCATATTCCCCACTCCTCCTATCGACTTTCCTTTGAACCTCTCGGTGAAAATACTAGTAGATACATGACTCCATTATAAAGTGGCAAATGAGTGATTTGTTATTTTTTATCCAACAAAAAAAACAGAGGTCCCTAATATTTTTTGCAACATTTTTCAATGGTCATCAATTCCAAGTTTCGTATCTTGGTAATATAAAGAACAATAAACTCTAAATTGAGGCAACCTTGGCTATGGTAGAAACCCCTCTATGAAAAACTAAACTTTTCCCACCATCTTCAACTCTTTCTTCTCCATGCTCTACTCTCATTATGCTTAACCTTTGCAAAAAATAACAACAACTTTTAACTCTTTATTTCCATTTCCACTTCTTATATCTTGAACTTCAAGACCAATGCACAAACTATGTAACTCATAATGATTTTATATGTTCAAATATGTCAACTGTAATGAGAATTTGTTTCGGGCTATTTTGTTGCAGTTTGTAATATCGACTGATTTTAGATTGTTACAATGTCTAGTATATCCATTATTATCAACATCAATCAATAATAGTTTAAGATTAACATTCTTGCAGTGGTCAAATGGTTTTCATATTCAGTTTCTCCGTATTCTTAAACTCCTGTGGAAGTGGAAACTAATATTATTTATCCCGATGGAAGTTTTTTTCCACAGCCTTTAGGGATCTCTTCTGTTTCTGGCATAAAAATTCTTTTGGTTTGGCCATTACTTTACATATATATGATACCTTTATATCAGTGTTCACCTTATATATTGCATGTATCTTCTAGCATAATTACTCAATCACTAATACCATCGTAGAAAACCAAAAGAGGGAATCAATATTTCTCATTTCCACAAAATTAATCATCACCTTATATAGACAAATTTGCATTTCCTTTATCTCCACTAGCAGATGTAGAATGAGGGGGTGTAGAGTGGGTATTAAGGCTTGTGGAAACTTCCATTGAAAGTCAAACTAGCTCCTTCAATTTAGTTGTCTTTGCAACTTTATTTTGAAGTAGTTCCCTCATCTCATACATTTCCTCTTCCATCCCTTAAGGTTTCTCTATTCTCATATCTCCATTCACGGTTATCATGTTATACATGAAGGATGATATTTCATCACTAGCCAAGTTCATCTACCATTCACAAGGCTTCTCTGGATCCATGATTGCAAATGGAACCTCTGCCAATTTCCAAGCATCATTTATAGGAGGAATTTAAATTTCCCACTAATTGGTAAAGATGGTGTCTTCCAGTACTGTAGCAAAGGTTGAAAATTTAGGGAAAATGTGCACATTTTTATGCATGATCATATGCCAAGAGAATATTTATCAGCTGATTAATAAATGCATGTGTCAACAAGGTAAATTCAACATTGTTTGTCCACAAATATGTGATAGCTGCAAAAATATTTTTACTTCTATTTCACTCATCTTTACTACTTTCCCAACATGCATGTGTGTGTGCGTTGTTTCATATGTGAATGGTTGTACAAGATTGCAAAAATGCATAGTAATGAGGAATACCTTAATGCATGCAGTTTAGGATATGCTTATTTGAACCATCAAAGTATGGTTGTAGGTGTAATTTAGTGCTCATTGATGATTTTTTTGTGAGTGTATGGATTTGTAAATTCAAATAGAACATAGAAGGGGTTATAGGTACCCACAACCCTTTGAATAGAGAATGTGGAGCGTTGATCTAACACACAACATAATCGGTGCTCAAGGATGAGTCATTTGATCATAAACAGAACATAAAAGGGGTTGTAGGTACCCACTACCATTTGTATAGAGAGTGTGCAGTACAGAGCTAATACAGTGTAAACAGAGCACCAGCGAATTAAAAGATATGTGAATGTTGTACCAGTATCTAATTCCTATGAACAAAGACTACAAAATGATGCAATTTTGGGTTGGTTCTTGTAATTTACACAATATACAAGCAATGAATTAAAACCAGTGATCTAAAATTGAAATAATGTGCTAGATGCCATCCAACAATGCTATGGAATTTATTTTAATGCTCTGGGTGTCGACCAAAATCAAATCATGGTATTGGAATTAATTAATGCAAGAACTAATCAAGCATACGAAAATAATGTTCACACAACAATTAATCCCATAGATAACAAAATTTTCCCTAGAGAAAATGCAATGTAAAAGCTCCAGCACCAAATGGCTTTGCTCAGGAATTATTCTCGGAAACTGAATTACAAGGGTTTTTTGGCTCTTTGGAGGATTGCAGACCAGTGTCGTTACACTATTTTCAGACTCATGAGTCTTTCCGAATCACCACTCTAAAAAAGTTACTCCTGCAGACTCTTCTGTAACACTCCCCACTCCCCCAGACTCCTTTGAAACTCCTCAAGACTGCCAGATGGGTGGATAGATTAGGAGTAGAGATATCATCAACTTTATTGTGTATTTCCCTAAAAAAACCTTGTTCTTGCAATCCATCAATGCATCCTCGCATGTAAAGGATGCAAATATGATATATTCATCTTTGGATGATGTTGTGGAATAAGTTGAATTTAAAGATATTGTCCAAGTAATCATAGATTCCAATAAATGATATTATATTTTAAAGAATATGGAGCTCACTAAATGATATCCTACTGCAAATAAAATGGAGCTCAAATCAATGTAATGATTTTCTCCCTCCATTTTTAGTTGTGGTTGAATTGACAGGGAAAACCCTATAATCCTAATTGAACATCTTTTAAGAGGAGAAAGTGAAGGTACAAGCAAGTATATGTGAGGGTTCCAACATCCCTCTCTTTTCTTTTATATTCTTATGGTATTATGATATAGTGGTTATGCTTACGGTATTATGATAGAGTGCCTAGTATTTTTATTGTTGGAAATGATCTCATTTGTAATATACTAGGGAAATTTTCTATTAGGGCTTTCACATAACTAGGGTTTCAATTTTTTTATTAAACAAATAATCCAATCAGTGGTACAATATACTAAAAAAATACCATTTTTTCATAATGACATTCAACAATATTGTAATAGTCCAAAAATGCCAATACCATCCAGGTTCACAATTTCGGTAGAATGAGTTCCACAGGCTCAAATACTATGCACATAAAATCAAACAATACTGGTCCACACTTTGAAACTATTATATTACCACTATCTAGAATACACCCAAGTGAACATCCCATGTTTAGTTGATAATAGAAATTTGATTTAATACACAGCTTCCTATGTGGCTTAGGTTCGCACTCCAGTAAGCTTGGGTCTGCTACAAAAATACCCTATGTGCCACTGCAAATTCCCTATTGCATTGTTGTCTGCATTGGGATCTATCCTTTGTGCTTCCAAAGAATCTTTATTATTTTGTTACAGATCCATGCCTTCCATCAGGGGTTCTGAATCGTGGATTTTCAGCTTTAGAAAATACTACAAAGACGTCCAATGAAAAACAATATGCCACAGAAACCACGAGTTCGCTTCTCCGACAAGTCTCCCTATCCAATGTGTTTTGGTTCGTATGACCTCCTTGTTGTTTTTCCAATATCTTGGGTCTAGGATAGAATATTAGAATCTCTAACGCTACCAAACCAAGAATCACAATGATACTACTTTGCTCAACGGAATATAAACAGTAGTAAATCTACTAGTGCACAAAATATGGACAACTTTTTACAATTTCAACCCAACTTCGTTATATTAATAAAAATAAATAATGCAATAGTCTAGGGCTCCTGTACCAGGGATAATAGCCCTCATACATCCACTAGTATAAGAATACAAAACTAGGGCTTGGTGTCATTCCATCAAAAACCAATCTTCCCTCAACAAGATAATCTAACCATCTGATTGATGTATTTGACTCTCTTAGCTCCTCTCGATCGTACCTTGTACCTGCCTAGTCCTTCAACTCCTGATCTACAACTCCTGCCTCTATCAATGCGCCAATTCCATCTAGGCACTAAACCTCAGCTATCAATCTGCTCACTAGTTGTGCCTTAGTCCATCAAGGGCACAACACATCGAGACTCTTGTCGAATTGTTCACAAATCTATTTGTGAACTACTCTCAATCTGCCCACTACTACTCCTCAGCTACTCAGGGACTTCAGCTCACTATGGTCTTCCTGCACTGCTCCAATGAAGACCAACATAAGGCACGAAGGGCTACAACCTATCACTACAATATGTCCACTTCCCACAATGAACACAGGTAGGAGGAATTTCCATCATCTGTTGTAGAAGTGCTTCTCCACACACAAGTCTAGGGCCACACAAACTGCTCCTATTTGATCAGACCCTTGAGCTCAACAACTGCCACTCTAGCAACCACCTAGTTCCATGAATATGGTGCACACTGGGCTCCAACTTGGCCACTATCACGTTGTCCTCCACTAGACCATTAATGCCCAATCCAATGTCCACACTTGGTCCACTCTCACGCTACCCTCCAACAGACCAAGAGTGAACAATCCCGTTGTAGCATTTTCTCCTAGTCAGGGCTTCCAACACCTATGGAGACCCTTCCACATGGTTGCTAACAAAATCCTCATTCAGTCCTCTCCTAGGATACCCATCCACTAGTATCCAACTATCAACCAAGATGACATCTACAACTCCCTACTGCTTCCAACTTGACTTGGGATCTATGTATGTAGCAGTTTGGTTAGGGCATACCCAACAACCCCAAATCCCTACAAAAATCATTGTACATCATTTTAAAAAATGATAAAATGAAATACTAAGATACTTGCCTTCATCCAAAAGAACAACATATTTGAAACAATGTCTATCTTCAAACCTCATCCATCCTTAGTAAAGAAAATAGAAACAACAGAAAATCATAAAATTCGTCAGTGAACTGACAGTACTGCGCAGCCACTGGGTAGCACAAAGTCATATTTCCTTTATGGCTAACACTTGTTCAATGAAATATGGGCTGAGATGGCATCCTGACGTATGACAAACTAACCTTTAAAATCTCTAACAACTGGAAGCTCCAAAACATGCGTGAAACTCTGTAGGCAAGGGTTGCGCAACACACTTTGTTTTGGGTATATCTCCCAAACTGTAACATATTTTTTTTGGGTATATCTCCCTTTATTCATTATATAGGAAAAATATCATAGCGTAATAGGAAGTTTCATACAAAACATATTTGATCCATGGAGAGGATCAACACAAACTAGAAAAGTAGAAACATCATGGTTGTTTACATCCTTTCAAAAAATGATAAAAGGAAATCCTAAGATACTTGCCTTCATCCAAAAGAAAAACATATTTGAAACAATGTCTATCTTCGAACCTCATCCATCCTCAGTAAAGAAAATAGAAACAACAAAAAATCATAAAATATGCTAGTGAATTGTTGTGCTATACAAAAACCCCCATTTAGTTTGACTAAATAGGGACCCTTTAGAAATAATTAGGAAATAATGTTTCTTTGTACTTTTCCGCTTTATTCCTTGGTGCGCATCACAATACGCATAACTTACAAAGTCAAAAGACTTGAAACTCACTAAGTCACGCGGGCTGAGAAATTCGCTAAGCTCTTTCCGAAGTTATATTAAAATCTTATTGCAAATGCTTTAATTGTCGTTATAAACTGAAATCACATCGCACCTCATTTAAACCTATCAAACTAATAAAACAATTCTATATAAGTTGCAATTATGTGAACCCGACAAGCCAATAAAGTAATAAACATTAAGCTCCAAAGTCCCATAAAAGCATGACTGCTTGACTTCTTGAATGCTCGCTTCCCATTTCACATGACTTAAACAAAAGAATATCCATTTGCCGCATAAAATTTGCGATGTGCAATTTGCGTAGATCACATTTCACAGAATTTATGGGTAACATCATAAACGAAAAATTTATAAGTTGCGATATGCGATGAATAGAATTTAATTTCTCAATCATGTGAAATAAATTATATCATATCAAACCGAAAAACGAGATCCGATGTCTTAAATTGATTGATAGATATTACATGTGAAGGTGTAAAAGATTTTATTTTAATAAGATTATCGATAATTAATAGCATTTAATAGAAATAAAGGTTTTGATAGATTCATATCTATTCACTCATAAAAGATGGATTTTCTCTCTGTTCCATGTATTTTTAATATTTGATCAGTTCACTTGAAATCAAGAAACCAATTAACAGAATAAGGAAAATAGAGATGAACAAGAAAGGAAAATAGATTTCTCAAACGTCATCTACTAAAGGCTCAAACATGTCTCCCCTATTTTCAGACACAACCTGCAACAATGAATGCAGAAGTTTATCATGGGAGGCAATGTATCAGTTTTTCTAAAATGAAAATCCAAGGGTAATAAACAAAGTTGCCTCAGTAGACGTATCTGTTTCTTAAGGCCCAACCGATTTTGACGTCGCATGTTCATTCATCCACAAGATAGCCACAAGGAAAAATATTCTTCCTTACACAGAAATGGTTAAGTGGGTAATTGACCACTTAAACATAGAAGATAGAAATTTTAAGGATTTGAAGGGAGAAAATATTGGTCCTTTTAGGGAAGACGATTTAAAAGCAATGTACCACTTACTAGGCCCACATCAAAATTATGACAAAGATTTTGTTCAAAGTTTTAGAGAAAAACATCCAGACCTCATGAAAGTCATAAAAGAATGGAAGGAAGACCAGGGAAAGCTTAAACGAGATAAACTCGGTACGTACCCAATTGCCCAAATTCTTTCTTCTTATAACTATGATGTTGGTATGTTGTGTAGATTGTTTTTGAAACTTCATACCACTAGGTTTTAGTAGATTGGGTCCCATTAATTGACGCAATCGTCAATTCTTTAATTCTGAATTGCAGAAATATCCTATCTGATAATTCAGCTAAACACATCATGGATTATAGGAGTAAAAGAAGTTTTTCATCTAGAGAAATACCCCCATTTTATGTGAGTGCCTATGTCATGGACGCAATTTTATTTTCTTCTAGTTTTCCTACCATGGGATGGAAATGGACCACCCAAGACCCTACCCCAATCCACATTTACCTCAGAGCCCTTTCGGATTCACACTTTCATTTGCATTTTTATAAAATTTTCCATAGTGTCATGTTGCCTATGCACCAGATGATATTCAATAAGAAAGCCTCTAGAGTTTCCGAAGAGGCTAGTACAAATATTATTTCTGTTTCTAGATGGTTTGCAGAGGAAAGTTTTACATATGTCAGAGTGTTTGGGAGTTATGCTTCTCCCCACATCCTACCATATTATGTTCCTGATAAGTTACTTGCAAGAGAGATAGCCTACCATCTTGTTAATGGTATTTCTAAATAGCTTAAAGATTCTAAGAAGGCCGTTTGGCCTAATTTTCCTTTACAGTGCGGTACTTTTGCACTTTTTGGTATTGGTCATGCCTACAAGGAAGTTTCAAAGATTAATCTATTGAATTTGGCAGTAATTCCAAAGTGGCTATATGATCCAAATGATGTAATTAAAATACATCACAAAGCTCAAAATGAAGCCTTTTGTAAAAGAAATAGACAGATTTGATGATTTCTTTCAAGGTATGGAAAAGTTTTCAGATATAATTAAGTTTGCATCTAGTCAACTCAACCAAGATGATTTGGAAGCCTTCCAAACATATAGAAATAAGAGACTGGAGAAAATTCCTCTTGACTTATTAACTATTGAAGATGTCAACAGACCTACTCTAAGTATTAGCTTGGATAATGAAGAAAAAGACATGTCTGAGGATGAGTCCGACCAATCAGAGCATCAATATCATGATTCAGATCATTCTAAGAATGAATTCGAATCCAGAAAGGAATGAGCAGAAAAGATAATTGATCAAGTTATCCAAGAGATTGAGATGCAAGAGAAAAAAGGAAGTAATGGAACAGAGTCAACTTCTCAAGAAGTTCAGCACAATTAAGACACACTTGATCAGTCAGGAAAATCACAACCAAAGAATTTAAATAGTGAATGGGATGAGTTTTCTAAAGAAATAGAAAATCCCTATCCAAATACTGATCAAGCTACTAGTTTTCAGACACCTGAACATTCCCGAAAGTTAATGGAAATTGTTCTTCCACTACAACAAGTTCCAGTAACTCATGCGAGAGATCATTCTGGCTTACCCTACAGAACAGATAGTGTTACAATTTGAGTAAATTCCTTTGCTGGATATCTTCTACAGTCTTAATCATAAGGCTGTAGTCAAGAGAATAAAAAATAGAAAAAATAATAATATAGTCTCAAACCTTACTAATGAATCTGTTGACGTTTTCTGGAAGGATCCCCTTGCTGATCATACTGAACATTTAACCGAATTATCACAATTTGTAGGTGCATATGCTACTGCCACTATTGATAAAGCTACTGAGGTTAAATTGTTAGTAAAGCATAAGGAAGACATAATACAAGAACTAGAGAGATTATTAGATCAGGAAAAATCTAATTCGAGCGAGAAAATAAAATCGAAGATGGCCCAATTTCAAAAGGATTTTGAAAATCTTAATTTAAAATATCAGGTACAAATCATTCAGAAGCAAGCACAACTGGAAGCAACAATGACCGGGTTACAAAGCACGCCACAATTATAGTAATTCATAAAAGAAGTGATGGATGTAAATGTTAAGTTAAAGCAACAACAAGAAGTATTTTTCCAATAAGCTTCTATTATTGACTCTTATTGTGACTCAAATGAAATATTGATCCAGCAAGTAGCTATCCAGAAACTTGAATGTGAAAATATCGAGAAGAAAATCAATGAACACATTAAATGGCAAGCATCAGACTCAAGCAAGGAAGCTAATGTACCCCAAGTAGATATGTTCCACAAGGAGATCTTATTCAAAGATTGGGAAGCACAAATAAAGAAGGAAGAGAGAGACGCAGCAAATACATAAAGATTATCAAAGGAAATTATTGAATCTGTATGTGAACGGCTGGTGAAAGTAGAAATTATTAAAGAGTGCACGTTTGAAGTGTTCTCAGAAGTCAAATAGCTAGAAACACAATGGAAATAAAAGGCAGAAACACGGGATGAAATAATTAGAAAAATAAATAAGCTTGATCAAGAAAATTATTGGAATTTTCTGATCAAACCTTATCATCAGTACCAGACCCTGCAGTCTTTAACAGATTCAACAAGACGATCGCAACAAGCACTCTCAAACACAGTATTCAAGGGACAGGTCAGATCGAGGATTTCGCAACCAACTCATCTCAAACCCATGCTATATATTTGTCAACTTTGTGACCAAATCCAAAAGAAAGGGTGAAATTCATAAATCATATTGTTACTTTATTTTCCTAGATTGTAGTTTAAGTTATTCTTACGAGGATGGTTGTTTGAAACCTCATCTATGTTTTTGTAATAATATATTTTAGAACATATTTAGTTTAGTATTTAAACCCCTCTCATGCATTTAGATAAGGGTCCAGAAATTTTTCAAAAACATTTGCAAATAATGCACTATTGTAAGTTTGTGAATGCTTTGATGAATGGATGGAATGCATTCTGTTATCTTTTGAAAATTAAAGTTGTTTAACTGATGTTGCACTACTTTACTCTTTAAATTGATTGAAAGTGAAGAGGACTAGATCAATTACTATCATTTTACATGAGTAGAAATTCGTACATATGGTACTTCTATTCACTTGTATTAATTCTTTCTTTATAGATCGACAGTCATCTTTTTTATTGCATTATATATTTGAAACGTTATTATAGATGAATGTTACATGCACTTCTCTTCTAATATTTTTATGTGATTTATTATTGAATATATAATCACACATATGAATGCGATATATTTTTCACAATTATTCTAATCAAACTACTTTGTTAGAAGAATCATCTTACATAATTTTCATCTCTTTCAACTGTTAAATGATCTATATTACTAATATATAAAGGATATCTCTTTAGATCGCATAAAGGAAGAAACACCTTGGTTATATAGTAGAATAGATAGTTTAGATAAATGCATGTGATAGATTAGAATCATTTTCCATTATATGTTGTATAATCAAAACACACCCCCAAAATCATCCTTATTAGGAAACTAGTCCCATTATCCCCAGTCAGAGCCACTACACCAAATAGAAAAGGAGTTGCTTTAAGGTCTGGACCGTGTGGTTTTCCCTAATGTTTTGGCAGCGGAATTCTAAGGCCTCAACACTCTGGTGCTAGAATTAGGGCCCTGTGAATGGAAAAAAGGTATTATCAATCTAGAGGTCAATCTAAGAGTCTATCTCCCTCTAGATCCGCATAAACTTCCAGAAAATTATCTAGATCCTCATCTTTAAAATATGAAGTTGACCATCCTTCTCCAAAGTCTCCTAGTGATACTCAACCCATACTATCTCCTAATTCTCATCAAACTTCCCTAGAATTTCAGTCTTTGATAAAAAATTTAGAGAGAGTATCCATTTCTGCTGAAAATCCTGAATCTTCTCAAATATTAGATATCGGTATTTCGTCTTCTTTACAACCTCGAAGAATATTAACTCGAACAAAAAATCAAAAGACAGGAACTATTCCTTTTGAATTTCCCATCAATAGTACTCGAAAGAGAATAAAGAGGACTCAATCAGAGTTAATCGCCAGCGAGATTTTATCTCATTCACCATCATTTCCTCCACTCACTTCCACAATTTCCATTCCAACAGTTAGTGTTACTTTAACTAGTTCTGGTACTCAAACTACTATCCCTTCAACTAGTCCTAGCACTTAGCCTGCCTCTTCCACACAAGCTCCAATGGCAGGTCGTCCATGGAACAATCCAGGGGCTGTAAATATGCCCGCTCTTCTTCATGCTATTCCAAAATATCCTGAAAGGTGGTTACCTAAATTTAACCCTGATGATGGTGTTCCGGTAGAAGAACACATTCATAATTTTATGTTAGCCATAAATTTAAATGAATTATTTGAAGAGGATTGTGTTGTAAGATTATTTCTGTATACTCTAATAGGATCCGCAAGATCCTGGTATTTTTCACTACCTGCCTGCTCTATAACTAGTTGGAATATGTTTGAAGAACAATTTCTAGCTAATTTTGGGGATGACAAGACCACTGCTACGCTCATCAATGATTTGTCAAATCTAAAAGCTAAATCAAGGGAGAAGATAAAATATTTTAATTCAAGATTTAATAAATTACTCAATAAAATTCCTGCTACATCAGTTCTTGGTACAAAAGTTCAAATTGAGTGGTATATTTCATCTCTTCCATCCAATATAGCTATTTTTGTTGATGGAGAAAAATTGTCGACACTTGCGGAAAACATGAAGGAATCTCTATCTGTAGAGAAACACATAACCGCTCTTGAGAATAAGAATTCTCAAGAAGATAGAAAAAAAAAGAAGGTGTCTTTCAAATATGATTCTAAAAATAAGCTTCCAAAAGACCCTTTTAATGTGGAAGGTCTTCAAAAAGTTTTGAATACTATGACAAACGAGATGGCAGATATAAAGAAACAAGTTGCTGAAAAGTATAGCTCAAAAAAGACTTTCAGAAACTTCAAGAAAGGTTAGTCCTCTAATACTCAACCTCCAAATATCATATCTAATGCTGAATCTGATAAATATGCAGAGGAAGAGAAAACATAGGAAGAAGAGGATGATGAAGAAGAAGAAGTTGAACTAAATGGAATGTGGTATTTGATCCTACCAAATGAAGAACAACATGAAGCTTTACCTGTGAATACAAGGAACAAAAAGACTACCGAAGCAACGCAACCAAATCAAAAAAATATATATTTCAATGCCTGTTAAGGATAAAACAGTAAGCAAAAAGTATACTTCAAAGGCTACACAAACAAATCCTGTTGCTTCAGATACTCCACCCACATCTAAGACAATTTTAGTCTCAAACACTACTGAGTATAATGTAGTTGAATATATGAAGAAAACTAGGGCCAACATTTCAATTCACGAGCTTAGTAAATTGAAGAAAAAGCATAAAATCTTACTAAGAGACTTAAATGTGGTTCCTGCTTCAACCTTACCTACTCCAGGTATAGTACACGCTGCTAATGAAATGGTTAAGCCACCTTCTCCTTCAACTAAAATAGATGCTACAAAATTGATTATGATAGATGATCGATCCATCTCTCATATTCCTCCATTTCTCTTAACCTATAGATCTATAATAAAAATGTTCATAATTTTTTAATAGACTCAGGGGCTTCCTCAAATATAATGCCAAAATTAGTCTGTGCTAAGTTAAACATAACTCCTTAGAGTTCCCCTGTTCATATAGTACAACTTGATAGAACCATAGTAGAGGTTGTAGGAGAAATAAATTTTGTTTCCATCAGATTGTCATTAAACCCCAAAGTTGCTCATTTAATTTATATATTGGTGGTTGATATTCCTGAGCTTTACGACTTAGTTTTAAGCTGAGACTGGTCTGAAAAAATTCATGGTTATTTTGCAACAGACTGGTCGCATATGTGGCTACCATATAATGGAAAGCCAAATCAAATCTGGATAGACCGTGAAAATTTCATGAAATATACAGTAACTTATATTGAAGGAGAAAATGAGCCAGTAACATTCAATAATAACATTATTGGAAACTACTCAGCAGAGCCGTTTTTGGGAAATTTCAATGCTCAACCATCAACTTTCTTTGATAATGCAATTGTTTCCTAGATTGAGAATTTTTCTCAAACAAATAGTTCCAAGTGTATAAATTTTGCAGATGAAGTAGTAGTTAATTATTTATTTTGGAATATTTATTTTGACAGTTCTAAATATGAAGATGGTGCAGGCGCTGGCTGTATTTTATTAGGCCCAGATGGAGAAAAAACCATGTTAGCCTGCAGACTAGAATTCAATTGTACAAACAATATAGCTGAATATGAATAATTAGTCCAAGGTTTGTACAAATCCATTGATCTTAATATCAAATATTTGAAAGTTCTAGGAGATTCAGAAATCATTGTTAGACACAAATACCATTTATTGTAATTCTAGACATTTAAAGCATTACCAATCATTAGTTCCATAATTAACCATTCATTTCTTAGCCTTTAATATTTCTTTCGTACCTATAATAGAGAATGATAGTGCAGATCTACTGGCTAATGTAGCATCAAAGTGAATTCCATCTCAAGAGTTTAGTCCCAATATATTTTCCATTGAATTAATTTTTAGGCCATTTATTCCTGATAATCTTACCAATTGGATACTATTCAATAATGATTCAAATCTCATATATTTCCTAACATCTGAAGGATCTTATGATAGTCAAATTTGCGATGAAAATGAACATGACATTCAGATTAAGGAAGAACAAGATGGAAATCCTATTCCTAAGTTTGTTGTCAAGTTAGAAGACCTATATGATATGAAAGATAGGTTTAAAAGAGTTACTAGCTCGAAAACACAATCTCTACCTTAATATTTGAGTTAGAAAATCTAGGAGCTGAAAAAAAACCTCAAAATGTCAATCTATGTCTTGGTCTATCTTCCAAAGAAATATTATCATTTATCAGGTTACTTAGAATGTACAAAAGTATATTCTTATGGGATTATACTGATCTCAAAACATATGATGTTTCTGTGATTCAACACACAATTCCTATGACTTCATATGAGAAACCTATATAACAACAATTGAGGAAGATTCACCCAAATCTTGAAAATCAAATCAAAACATAGTTGAATAAACTCCTCAAGGCAAAAATAATCTTTCCACTCAGGAATTTTAAATGGGTATCAAATTTGGTACATGTCAGGAAGAAAAATAACGATATTAGAATTTGTATTGATTTAGGAATTTAAACAAACCATGTCAAAAGGACAACTTTCCATTACCAACCATGGAACAAGTACTAGATACAGTAGTTGGTTCTGAACTTATGTCCTTTCTAGATGGATTCTCGGGATATAAACAAATCCTCGTACATCCAGATGAGAGGCTGAAGACTACGTTCAGGACTAAGTGGGGAACTTACACCTATCAAAAGATGCTATTTGGATTAATTAATGCAAGTGCAACTTTTCAAAGAGCTATGGACGTAGCTTTTAGGGGGATCATAAATAAATCAGTGGTTATTTACTTAGATGACATTACAGTCTTTTATAAACAAGTAACCAATCATGTGAATGACCTAAAGTAAGTATTTGAGCAATGTAAAAGGTATGGCATCTCATTAAACCCAAAGAAATAATTTTTTGCATTAAATGAAGGAAAAATTTTAGGATTCATTGTGTCATAAAGAGGTATCTATATTGATCCTGAAATAATTCAAGAGATTAAAATAATTCCTTTACCTCATAACAAAAAATCTATGCAGTCGTTTCTTGGGCAAATTAAATTTGTTAAAAGGTTTGTCACTGACTTTTCACAAATAGTTTTACCATTAAAAAACATCATTAAGAAAAAATCAGTCTTTAAATGGGGACATAGTGAAAGAGAAGCATTTGGTTTGATTAAACAATCCATTGTCATTCCTAACTACCCCCAATTTTCTTAATCCTTTTACGTCATATATTTTTTCATCAGATACATCATACGTTATTGTATTAACACAACTTAATGACCAACAAATTGAAGCATCAATATCATTTTTCAGTTCCACTTTGCAAGGTGTAGAACTAAAATACACACCTGTCGAAAAGAAAGAATTTGTTGTCTTTAAGGCTATAAAGCATTTAAGGCCATTTCTTCTAAAACTCGCACCAAAATCATACTTCCATTCTCTGCAGTGAGACAATTATTAATGCAAAGAGAATTAAGAGAGAAAAGGGCTAACTGGGTTACCGCTTTACAAGAATATGATGTAGAAATTAAACCCTCTAAAATTTTTAGAGGTCAAAGGTTTTGCAGAATTCTTATAGGAGCATCCCATCTATCATCAGAAGAAGATTCAGGTAACAATGTGAAAATATCATAGGTAAGCCTCAATGATGCACAATCTCAATACGCTGATCTCAAATTTTATTTGAAGAATGGATATGCTCTGACCCAACTCAATTACAAAACGAAACGGGCTATGAGATTGAAGGCCAAGTAATATGAATTAATCAATGATGTATTATTTAGGAGAAATTTTGATTTTGTACTACTAAGATGCTTAGAAAAATCTGAAGCAGAGAAAGTTTTGCAGGAACTCCATGATGGACCGGCTGGAGGACATTTTGGAGGAAATACGACAACACACAAAATCTTGCATGTAGGTTACTATTGGCCTACACTTTTCAAATATGCTCATGAATATGCAAGAAAATGCTAAGTGAGTCAAAGTGCGTCTGGAAGACAAAGGAAGCCAGCTTTCCCATTACAACCAGTTAATATTGAACAACCATTTGAACAATGGGGATTAGATATAATCAGTGATATTGTTCCTAACTCTTCCAAAAAACATAGATATATTCTCACAGCTACAGATTAATTTACTATATGGGTGGAATCAATTCCATTAAAGGTATCCAATTCTGAGAATATAATTGATTTCATCGACTAATATATCATAACTAGGTTTGGTTTACCTGTCACTTTAATGTTTGATAACACATCTTACTTCTCAGGAACTGCTATGATGGAATTTGCAATCAAAAGAGGTTTTAAACTTAAGTATTCTGCAAATTATTACTCGCAAGGAAATGGTTTAGCAGAGTCTACGAACAAAAACTTTATTATAATAATCAAAAGAACTGTTGATCAAAACCAACAAAATTGGCATAAATCATTAATATTTTCTCTTTGGGCAGACCGAATGACTCAGAAAGCTTCTATTGGCACTTATCCATTCAATCTTGTTTATGGAAAATAAGTTTTTCTTCCTACCAATATAGTTATTCCCTCTCTTTCCTTAGTGCAATTTATTGATGAATCTCCTTCTTCTTCTTTACAACTTAGACAATGTCAAATTATTAAGCTAAAAGAAGAAAGAGAAAAATCTAAGCATACTCATGCACATCATCAACAGATAGTGAAAGCCTATTTTGATTCAACTTCTGTCACTCTAAAAAATCTTCAAATCGGTGATCTGGTATTGAAATGAGACAAAGCGCATGAGGGAAAAGGTAAACACACGAAGTTTCAAAAACGATGTCTAGGTCCATTTCAAATAATTGAAGAAATAGGCCCATCAACATTCTTATTACAAGATCTATCAGGAAAAAGAGATTATCTTCATGTTAATGGGCAGATTTTGAAAAAATACTTTTCATAGGAGGTAACCCCTTCTATTCCCTGTATACTAGTGTCTTTTTCTTTTCCTTAGAAAAATAAAAGTTGCTTAGTATAAATTTTTGGTTTTTCAAAATAAACATCTCAGATGATATTTTTGATTTATCGCTTATATAAATAAGAAATGTTAAGGAAACAATTGAAAGATTTGAAAGACAAATAGATTTTTTTTTTCACTGAAAGATGCAATTTCATTGAAGTTATGTATTCTCTGATGAACTCTCATCCTTATTTAGCATGATTATTCTGTTATCAGTCAAGAAAAGAATCCTTAACATAGTAAAGACTCTTTTACAGAGAAGCAATCTAAAACTTACCATTATCAGCCAGAATCCTCAAAAGGACCAATGATTCACCCCATCCGAGGAAACTTGCCAATTTTTGAAAGAAATTAAAAAAAAAAAATTATACTAGAAAAGCTTAAAATATAATAAGTCTCATCACGAGCTTGTTTACCATGTTCATAGGGAAATAGTTAAACTGACATTACCAATACTGCCTACCAAAACAGGACTTGAGATTATATCAGGAGGACAAGGGGTCTCAACAAGAGCTAGCTTGATCAGTTTAATTACAACTAGTGAATGGCATTGACATTATTTGGTTACCAAGCCAAGACAGTGGATTTTAAGTAAATAAAAATATGATACAAAAAAATAAAATTTTCAAAAAAGATCAATTGTAGAAAGTTAGAATTTATTTTTGAAAAGTGTAAGTAACACTGGATGGGACAATGAATCATTGTTGGGTAAAAGGTAACCCTGCCAAGAGCTTAAATGGCCTATTGGATCAAAGGCTCTACCTGTGATGAAAGAGTAAATACTTATAAAGCTGATCTGTAAGAGCCACCTGCTTTATCTTTTTGAACTGAGTAAAGACCAATATAGATTCTCATACTTAGATATTTAAAAGAGGGATTATTATGAATTATAATCAAAAGAAAATTCATTTCTTAGTAAGATATTATTTGTTTGAAATTCATTCCTGCAACTATTTTATTTCAAAAAAGTTTTAGAAATTTCAAAAAGTTAGTCAGAGATAGATGGTTCTCCCAAGTGAATCGCCAATTGTTATGCTATACAACAACCCCCATTTAGTTTTACTAAATAGGGACCCTTTAGAAATAATTAGGAAATTCATTTTCATTTATTTTTAGCTTTAAGTCAAAAAACTTTAGGAAATAAAGTTTTTCTGTGCTTTTTTGCTTTATTCCTTAGTGCACATCGCAAAACGCATAACTTACAAACAAAAAAGACTTGAAACTCGCTATGTCATGCAGGCTACGAAATGAGCTAAGCTCTTTTTGAAGCTATATTAAAATCTTATTGCAACTACTTTAATCGCCGTTATAAACTGAAATCGCATCGCACCTCATTTAAACCGATCAAACTAATAAAGGAATTCGGTATAAGTTGTGAATATGCGGACCCGACGAGCCAATAAAGTAATCAACATTAAGCTCCAAAGTCCCATACAGCGCAACCGCTTGACTTCTTGAATGCGCACTTCGCATTTCGCATGGCTTAACCAAAATAAAATTCATTTACCACATAAAAGTTGTGATGTGCGATTTGCGTAGATCGCATTTCGCAGAATTTATGGGTAACATCATAAATGAAAAAGTTATAAGTTGTGGTATGTGATGAATAGCATTTAATTACTCAAGCATGTGAAATAACTTATGTCATATCAAAACGAAAAACGAGATCCAACGTCTTAAATTGATTGATAGATATTACATGTGAAGGTGTAAAAGATTTGATTTTAATAAGATTATCGATGATTAATAGCATTTAATAGAAATAAAGGTTTTGATAGATTCATATCTATTCATGCATAAATGACAAATTCTCTCTCTGTTCCATGTATTTTTAATATTTTCTTTGTTCACTTGAAGTCAGGAAACCAATTAACAGAATAATGAAAATAGAGATGAACAAGAAAGGCAAAGAGATTGCTCAAACGTCGTCTACTAAAGGCTCAAACATAGCTCCCCTATTTTTGGACACCACCTGCAACAAGGAATGCGGTAGTTTGTCATGGGAGGCAATGTATTAGTTTTTCAAAAACGAAAATCCAAGGGTAATAGACAAAGTTGCTTCAGCAAACGTATCCGTTTCTTCAGACCCGACCGATTTTGACGTCGCATGTTCATTAATCCACAAGGTATCCGCAAGGCCAAAAATTATTCCTTACACAGACATGGTTAAGTGGGTAATTGACCACTTAAATGTATAAGATAGAAATTTTAAGGATTCAAAGGGAGAAAATATTGGTTCTTTTAGGGTAGACGATTTAGAAGCAATGTACCACTTACCAAGCCCATAACAAAATCATGACAAAGATTGTGTTCAAAGTTTTAGAGAAAAACATCCGAACCTCATGAAAGTCATAAAGGAATGGAAGGAAGACTAGGGAAAGCTTAAATGATATAAACTTGGTACGTACCCAACTGCCCAAATTCCTTCCCCTTATTTCTATGCTATCGGTATGCTGTGTATATTTTTTTCGAAACTTGATACCACTAGGTTTTCAGTAGATTGGGTCCCATTAATTGACGCAATCGTCAATTCTTTAATTCTGAATTGGGGAAATATCATTTCTGATAATTTAGCTAAACACATCATGGAGTATAGGAGTTAAATAAGTGTTTCATCTAGAGAAATACCCCCATTTTATATGAGTTCCTATGTCATGGACACAATTTTCTTTTCATCTAGTTTTCCTACCACAGAATGGAAATGGACCACCCAAGACTCTACCCCAATCCACATTTACCACAGAGTCCTTTGGGATTCAGACTTCCATCTGCATTTTTATAAAATTTTCCATAGAGTCATGTTTCCTATGCACTAGATGATATTCAATAAGAAAGCCTCTAGAGTTTCCGAAGAGGCTAGTACAAATTTTCTTTCTATTGCTAGATGGTTTGTAGAGGAGAGTTTTACATATGTCAGAGTGTTTGGGAGTTATGCTTCTCCCCATGTCCTACCATATTATGTTCCTGATAAGTTACTTGCAAGAGAGATAGCCTACCATCTTGTTAATGGTATTTCTAAACAGCTAAAATATTCTAAGAAGGTCATTTGGCCTAATTTTCCTTTAAAGTGCGATAATTTTGCACTTTTTGATATAGGTCATGCCTAAAAGGAAGTTTCAAAGATTAATCTATTGAATTTGGCAGTAATTCCAAAGCGGCTATATGATCTAAATGATGTAATTAAAAACTACTTCACAGAGCTCAAAATGAAGCCTTTTGTAAAATAAATAGATAGATTTGATGATTTGTTTCAAAGTATGGAAAATTTTTCAGATATACTTAAGTTTTCATCTAGTCAACTCAACCAAGATGATTTGGAAGCCTTCCAAACATATAGAAATAAAATACTGGAGAGAATTCCTCTTGACTTATTAATTGTTGAAGATGTCAATAGACCTACTCCAAGTATTAGCTTGGATAATGAAGAAAAAGACATGTCTGAGGATGATTCTGGCCAATCAGAGCATTAATCTCATGACTCAGATAATTCTAAAAATGATTCTGAATCCAGAAAGGAAAGTCCAGAAAATATAATTGATCAAGTTATCCAAGAGATTGAGATGCATGAGAAAAAAGGAAGTAATGGAATAGAGTTAACTTGTCAAGAAGTTTGGCATAGTCAAGACACATTTGATCAGTCAGGAAAATCACAACCAAAGAATTTAAATAGTGAATGGGATGAGTTTTATAAAGCAATAGAAAATCCCAATCCAAATACTGATCAAGCTACTATTTTTCAAACACCTGAACATTCCCATAAGTTAATGGAAATTATTCTTCCACTACAACAAGTTCCAGTAACTCATGATTGAGAGATCATTCTGGCTTACCCTACAGAACATATAGTGTTAAAAATTGAGGAAATTCCTTCGCTGGATATCTTCTATAGTCCTAATCATAAGGTTGTAGTCAAGAGAAGCAAACAGAGAAAAATTGATGATATAGTCTCAAACCTTACAAATGAATCCGTTGATCTTTTGTGGAAGGATTCCCTAGTTGATATTACTGAACATTTAACCAAATTATCATAGTTTTCAGGTGCATATGTTGTACTTCCACTTTTTATAAATTTATTGAGGTTAAAATGTTATTAAAGCAGAAGGAAGACATAATACAAGAACTAGAGAGATTGTTAGATCAAGAAAAATCTAACTCCAGTGAGAAAATAAAATCGAAGATAGCCCAATTTCAAAAGGATTTTGAAAATCTTAATTTACGACATCAGGTACAAATCACTGAGAAGCAAGCACAACTGGAAGTAGCAATGATCAGGTTACAAAGCCAACCATAGTTAGAGAAATTCATAAAAGAAGCGATGGATGTAAATGCTAAGTTAAATCAACAACAAGAAGTATTTTTCCAACAAGCTTCTATTACTGACTCTTATTGTGACTCAAATGAAATATTTTGGGTATATATGCCAAACCGTAACATATTTTTTTGGGGTATTTCTCCCTTTATTCATTATATAGGAAAAATATCATAGTGTAATAGGCATTTGCATACAAAATATGTTCAATCCATGGAGAGGATCAACACAAACTAGAAAAGTAGAAACATCATGGTTTTTTACATCCTTTTAAAAAATGATAAAATGAAATCCTAAGATACTTGTCCTCATCCAAAAGAAAAATATATTTTAAATAGTGTCTATCTTCGAACCTCATCCATCCTCGGTAAAGAAAATAGAAACAACACAAAATCATAAAAGTTGTCAATGAACTAACAGTGTTGTGAAACAAATGGTAGCACAAAGTCATCTTACTTTATGGTTGAAACATGTTCAATGAAATATGGGTTGAGATGGCATCTTGATTTATGACAAACCAACTTCTAAAATCTCTGACAGTTGGGAGCTCCAAAACATGTGTGAAACTCTGTAGGCAAGGACTGCGTAACACACTATGTTTTGGGTATATCCCCCAAACCGTAACATTTTTTTTTTGGGTATATCTCCCTTTAGTCATTATATAGGAAAAATATCATAGTGTAATAGGCAATTGCATACAAAACATATTCAATCCATGGAGAGGATCAACACAAACAAGAAAAGTAGAAACATCATGGTTGTTTACATTCTTTTAAAAAATAATAAAAGGAAATCCTAAGATACTTGCCTTCATCCAAAATAAAAAAATATCTAAAACAGTGTCTATCTTCGAACCTCATCCATCCTCACTAAAGAAAATAGAAACAACATAAAATCATAAAATTTTCCAATAAACTAACAGTGTTGCACAGCAAGTGGGTAGCACAAAGTCATATTTCCTTTATGGCTGACACCTATTCTATGAAAGATGGGTTGAGATGGCATCCTGATGTATGAAAAACCAATCTCTAAAATCTCTGACAGCTGGTAGCTCCAAAACATGCGTGAAACTTGTAGAAATTAGCTTAATAAATCACTTATTCAATGAAGATTAACCCGATCATACATCAATTTCGAATTGCATGCATAACACATAACCTTCTTCTACAATTAATTGTCACATGCGGAAATAACAGAAGCAATCTCACATCAAATCAATCACACATTAAATCAGTATGTATGGGGAAAGCCTATAGCTGAAAACCCCGCAGCTATTGTGTATATTATAATGGAGAAATCATGTAACCAACCAAGTACAATACTCCTCACAAGTACTCAGTACTTTCTCATAAAGTCACACACAATCTGACTCAGTTTTGAACAAGTCACTGGTTCAAAACTCCCCGCCAATTGCCTTGCCTATATTGCGCAATCATGGCCTGTATATGAAGAGATCCAAGGTTCGAATCCCCTTGGCTTGACTGCGCAATTGTCATGGACAATTCCTCCAAGTGTAATGCAAATCCCTTGCAAAACTAATCCTCCAACTGATAGCTTTACTCACCCTTTCATCTACCTCTTCCACTGGTCTCCACTGAACTGATCATGCACTGTAGTGAACTGAAGTGTTCTTGAGTTGACTAATGAGTTAATATTTTAGTGAGCTAAATAATATTTAATTCCCACTCCCTCCTCTCTAGTTGATTAGCTAGTTAACTAATCCCACAGTTCAACTAAAACAAATGAGAACACAACTCCACTACTCTTGTCCCGTTAACTCCTCCCAAACTTATGCCCAAGTCTTAAAGTCAACCATGCAGATCCATCAAACCCTAGAGCCATGATTCTTATGGGTTGCATATGATCTCCATGACTCAAGCGAAGTCTTTGTGAGAAATGCATGAGTATTTTAGTATCAAAATATTATGAGTAAATAATAAAGCTTCTCTTTAGGAGATACAGTCTAAAAATAGCACAGGTCCTAAAAATAAAGTCTCATCTATTTTTACCAACATGTCGCATACTTCAAGAATCTCCAAGCTGGAATTCCAAATTATGCTCCGTATGTCTAAAAATAGACATAGTCTAAAAATAGACTTTAAGGAATTTGCTGAGCCCTTGATGAAGGCGACTTCTTCACTAAAGCTCCATCATCACTGCATTCTCATATCCTCCGGCCAAGATGGATTATCTGCAACCTATCTGCCTCTGTGGAATTCGAACTTGCTCACAGTGAGTGCCCTTACAGTCGGGATGCCGGCATCCCCACAGTCCCACTCAGTGAGAACATGTAAACATCTGTCCTCGCGCTGAACACAATCTACGATAACGGTATTTGATGTCGATATGTTTGGACCTATCATGCATCTTGGATTAGCCGAGAGCTTGATGCAGCTGCGCGAGTTCTATCCACGGTAAATCTGCCCTTAGGCTCCAAATGCAACACAGACAAACACAGAGATCTTCCTCATCCAAATAATATAGCATGCGACCAAACTTGTTTCATGTATAAGCCTCTGCTGAGCCCAGAGTACCACGGATCTACCCGCTTCTGCTGTGTGTGAAGCTGCTGTGACTATCTGAAAACTCACTCCAGTGCCTCACCAGGATCGTTGGACTCTGCCCAATCTACCTTCGGTGGGCTTGAGAAAGCTTCACTCCATCCCTATCTGTACACCATAGACCATGTCCCAGTGTATACGATATAACGCAATACATGTACTTGCCCGCCTTCCAAAAGAGCTTGGTATGACTGCTACCTGCTTTTTCTCTGGTGATTAAGCATAACGCATATGTCCAGATGCAGTATTGACAGTCTGTCATGTCTGTTGTCCCGATCGTGTGATATGGCATTCACTACCTCCTCACAATGACATCTCCTTCCTCCATCCACTGCCCCGGAAGAGAGAGTCTGGGCTTTTGCGACCACACGTATTGAACCTCTCCGGAGAATCTCGAAACATACTTGCCACAAGAAACAGAGTCCTCCACTGCAGCCTTTCATCCAATCCCGGAAAATAGAGGATGCAGGTCATGTCCCCAAACTCTAAATTACAGAATCCTCCTTGCATGAAAGCCTCAGCTGCTAAATCGCCGGTCAAAATCAGATCATCTACATACGGTCGTGTTCAACGGCTTCCCTCCACAATAAAGTGGGTTTGGATCCGCCTCACTCTTGGAGAGTCCAAGCCCGGTGAAATGTTTGTCTGTCCAGGGTGTACCAAGCCGAAAGTTGCCTTTCCTTGCGTCTGGGGCCTTTCTCTCTGTGGGTCGGCACACATCGACTCAACTGCTGAAGATCTCAAAACCTTGGGCTCTCTGTAACACACCTCTTCCTCAATAACTCCATTGAGGCAACGTTCTTCACATCAACTCGATGAATGTACCACCCATACTGTGTTTGAGAGAGCAAGGATCGTCAGTATGGAAGAGTATGACTCATTAAAAGTCTCCTCATAATCAATATCCTCGATCTGTGAAGCACAGGCGACAAATCTCGCCATGCTTCTCCACCTCCCGTCAGCCACCACCTTTACCTGTAGATCCATCGTGAACCACAACTAATTTCCCAACCGGTCTTAGGACAATCTCCCTTCACCCAACATTCTCGATGATCGAATCATATTCTTTGATCATGGCATCAACCCATGCGGGTTCCTGCAGCTTCCTCTAAAGGATAGCTAATGCACAATACATTGACTCACAAGAGCCATGTATCCGATGTGCAGCTCAGCGGTGTCTCCTGCGACTACGTGGGTGGTCACAACCTTCCTGCATCTGACGATCGCTCGACTCCTTGGTGCGCATCGCCTGCGATGGTTAGCCTTGCCTGGTGGTGGTTTCTTCCACCTCTCGAACCTCCCTCCTGGCTTCAGTCCACATCCGGAAGCTCCTCCTTAGGAACTAACGGCTCCTCATGCATGCAAGTGTAGCTCCCTCTCAGCGAACTCTTTGCATGGCTTTCTCCTCACGAAATTTTATATCCGTCGCACAACGAGTCTTTGGCTATCGCACATACACCCGATAGTTGTGAGGTGTATCGGTCATGCCCACAAATATTCCAACTTCGACGGTTGGATCCGACTTCCTTCTTGCATCCTTCGTCACATGCATGTGTGAAACGGAGAACCGAAAATCCATGAGTGCAGGAAATATACGGAGCCTCTTGCCCGAATAAGCCTCCTACGGTGTGGCTCATGCCGGGGCAGCAGGGACAACGGTTACGCACATACAACTGTGCTTTGTGTGCCACCTCGACCCTGGAAGTGAGGTGGTACGATCATACATACTGCCGTGCAGCACCCACGATCGTTACATTCTTCCATCCCATTACCCACGTTCTCTGTGGGTTGTAGAGGTGCGATAGGCTCTCTCTCTAAAATCCCATGACGTGAAACTCTTGAGTCGGTAAAGGATGAATTCTATACACCGTTATCCTCGCCAGAGCAATCACCTTCTTCCCAGGATTCCTTCCTAGACCCAGTGCTTTTGTCCTGAGAACTTGTGCAGGTATATCGCTCTTCGACATGAAGGAAAGATCCCGGCTTTCCCGAGGAAGAAATCATCGACAAGATCCACATAATACTTGCTGCTGACAAACAGGCGAAAGGACCACACGCATGCGCCAGCCATTCTCAAGGATGGAAAGCGTGTATCTTCTCTGTGAAAGGTGGCTTTCTGCATACTTCCCAAAGTACATGTCAATGCTGGTGTGCCTTTCAGAAGTCGTCGATGAGAAATCTCTTTATAGAATCTTCAAAGCTCCATGGTGAAGATGGCCCCAATCTCTCTCACATTCTTCGGTTCCTGCTGTCATCCGCTTCACCCGCCTCACTTGCTTGCGCTGCATATTTGCTTGCCCGATCATCTACACCTGCTAATAAAGGTTACGAGAGTTCGAACCCCTATCTTCGGAGTCTCTCTGGTGGTCTTGCGCGGGGAAGGCTTTTCCTTCGGCGAAGACCACATCATAACCCTTATCCTCCATGTGCTCTACGAATCGGGTTCTTCTTCAATCCAGTGCCGCGACGTCTATTGAGACAAAGGGTTTGCAGGACTCCCTACAGAAAGTTCGGTACCGATACAGTCGCTGTATGTCTATCACCCATCTCAATGTACACCCCAAATCTGTCCTCGAAAATCTGGAAACAACTCCAAATCTCCGTCTATGAAATGACCTTTGTCCAAAGAACCACACCCGATCCATCACATGCTGAAACCAAGCACATGCAATCAGTGAAAGTCAGCTCGAGCTGTGACAGAAAGCTTACTCCATCTGCTGATCTTCCACAGCATGCTTATTCTTCTTCTTCTTGGGCAAGTGGTAGCATAATGTCCGTGATCATGGCGGTGCACCCCTTTCGCCATATCCCATGCCTTTAGCACCCGAAAGATAGGGGCCCTGTACCCTTCCCCTTCTTGCTTTGGACACCAAAGCGCGATTTCTTCCTTGACTCCCTTTGGTAAGATCATCTCGAAGTAATCCTCTTATCTCCTCACATGAGATCCTCTCTTAGCATCAACTAATGACTTCTCCCGACCATTGACACTATCTTGATAGTGCAAACGCGGAAGACCAAGGAGAACCGGTCCCCGACATAGCCTCCCCTCTTCATCGACGGTAACCCCCCACTTCCCCGGGTTCATCTGCCGTTGAGTGAACTTCGTGAGCTGTTGGCGATGCCGCCAGCGCCTCCATCTTGATGTTCTGAGCTTATCTTTGAGCGCGGCTTCCTTCTGGTCACTCTTACTGGAATGAATCCGTCAAATCTTTCCACGGTAAATATGGAGTAGCCTTCCATGCGGCCGGATACAATATGATCCTTAACCGCCCTCAACGGGATCCCTCAGGCTTCACGATCTTCTTTTGCCATGCATCGACGAAAGGCATTAGTGGGCTTTGGGACATCCACGTCTGAACTCATGGGACCATTGTCTTCTAACAACGCTGTGTGATCCTTTACGCCCATAGTTCGAGCGCCTTCAAGAGCATATTAGAATGCCATGTTGAATTGAAAGAAGGCTTGTCTTTCAACACCGACCTCAGAAAACAAGGCTGTACAAAATTCCGAATTCCAAACTCCAAGCTCTATCGCTTCCGATCTACACTTGAAAACAAATTATTTCCAAATCATAGATTGACTGCAAGGGGATTTTACCAGACCTTTCACTTTCCGAAGAAAGATGAATCCGGAGGCTTCCTGGCCCGTATGCAGACTCTGTCCGAGGAAATAAGTTTGCAATCACCGTAATAGATCTCGACAATTAATCTTGCTCTGATACCATGTAGAAATTAGTTGAATAAATCACTTATTCAATGGAGATTAACCCGATTACACATCAATTTCGAATTGCATGCATAACACATAATCTCATCTACAATTAATTGTCACATGCGGAAATAATAGAAGCAATCTCACATCAAATCAATCACACATTAACTCGGTATGTATGGGGAAAGCCTATAGCTGAAAACCCCGCAGCTATTGTGTATATTATAATGGAGAAATCATGTAACAAAACAAGTACAATACTCCTCACAAGTACTCAGTACTTTCTCATAAAGTCACACACAATCTAGCTTAGTTTTGAACAGGTTACTGGTTCAAAACTCCCCGCCAAGTGCCTTGCCTCTATTGCGCAATCATGGCCTGTATATGAAGAGATCCAAGGTTCGAATCCCCTTGGCTTGACTGCGCAATTGTCATGGACAATTCCTCCAAGTGTAATGCAAATCCCATGCAAAACTGATCCTCCAACTGATAGCTTTACTCACCCTTTCATCTACCTCTTCCTCTGGTCTCCACTGAACTGATCATGCACTGTAGTGAACTGAAGTGTTCTTGAGTTGACTAATGAGTTAATATTTAGTAAATTAAATATTATTTAATTTACTCCACTCATATCTAGTTGATTAGTTAGTTAACTAATCCCAACTAGTTCAACTAAAACAAGCAGAACACAACTCCACTACTTGTCCCGTTAACTCCTCCAAAACTCCTGCCACTGAAGTCTAACTGAAGCCAACCATGCAAGATGCCATCAAACCCTAGGAACCACGTGATTCCTTATGTCAGTTGCATGAGTCACCTCCATGACTCAAACTGAAGTGCGCCAAGAGAGTAAACTGCTGTTTATAGTCAAAATATTATTAAGGGTAAATAATATTTGACTTCCATATTTTTAGGAGATCAGTCTAAAAATAGCCTGGGTCCTAAAAATTAGGGTCTCATCTATTTTTACCGACATGTCGCATACTTCAAGAATCTCCATGTAGAATTCCCAAATTATGCTCCGTATGTCTAAAAATAGACATAGTCTAAAAATAGACTTTGCGCCAGAATTTGCCTGCGGGCCCACTTAGTGAAGGCGACTTCATTTCACTAAGCTCCATCATCTTGCTGCATTCTCAACAAAACTCTGTAGGAAAGGACTGCGCATCACACTTTGTTTTGGGTATATCTCCCAAACCGTAACATATTTTTTTTGGGTATATCTCCATTTATTAATTATATATGCAAGATATCATAGTGTAATAGGAATTTTCATACAAAACATGTTCGATCCATGGAGAGGATCAACACAAAATGGAAAAGTAGAAACATCATGGTTTCTTACATCCTTTTAAAAAATGATAAAAGGAAATCCTAGGATACTTGCCTTCATCCAAAATAAAAACATATTTGAAACAATGTCTATCTTCGAACCTCATCCATCCTCAGTAAAGAAAATAGAAACAACAGAAAATCATAAAATCTGCCAGTGAACTGACAGTGTTGCACAACAACTAGGTAGCACAAAGTCATCTTTCCTTTATGGATGACACCTATTTGATGAAATATGGCATAGATTGCATTCTGATGTATGACAAACCAACCTCTAAAATCTCTGATAGTTTGAAGCTCCAAAACATGTGTGAAACTTTGTAGGTAAGGACTACGCAAAACTATTGTTAAAATTTAACTTTGGACTCTTTTCTGGAAAAAATTCATATAAAGGTGTGCCCTTTTGCCTTATAACATGATGTTTTTAATGAAAATGGAGGAAGGGAATCAATTTTAGAGAATCAACTAAAGTTAAAAAATATTAGATATCAATTATAATACATAGGAAGGGAGGAAAATAAAGGTATGGTTGTGCTAAGCCTAAAAATTTTGCCACCCTCATTTGAAAACTTTGCAGAAACCCAAATTTACTTTTGAATCTATAAACATAAATGTAAGTTTACATCTCAGTTTACACGTAAATATTCAGGTAAAAGAAACTAGAACAAAGAGTTTGAAGCATTATTATTGTGGCAGAGCAAGGAAACTAAGATTTGAGTGTGTGGGAACAAAGTGGGATCTAGAACATGGAAAACTCACCAAAAAAAAGTAAATATTGTGGAAAGTGGAAAACAAGAAAAAGAGAATCATTCCTTTGTTAATTTTCATACATAATACAAATTAGATGTATGGTGTAAATAAAAATGACATTTACAAGTTTGTGGTTGTTCGAAATTTATTGGTGTATCTGTTCATGTGGCCCCAACCCCTTTGTAATTATTTCTTTTGGAATTTTACACCAGACAAGTGAGACACAGTACACTTATCTCAAAGACTAGACTATAGGTGTTTTATCATGGGGTCATCTTCAAAATGAAAAGATCTGGGTTATGACATGTGTTCATAAGAGCTCTGATGCACAAAAAAGTGGCAAATAAATTCAAGATTTGAAAAATCAACGAAAGATATTCTATCTGTGTATAAGTTCATGTTAGATGCATCTTATAATTTATTGTGCTTTCCTAGAACAAAGACTTCGTCAATGTGGGTTTTCTACAAATCAAATTTTTTTTTCTAAATTAGGCTCAAATTCTAATGATGTGTACAAAAATACAAAATTTGCTTCAAAACAGGTGGTTGTTGGACTAGCCAACCCCAGTTTGATGAGAACTGATAAAAAAACCAGAGTTTGGGTTTCCCTTCATGGGGAAATCAACCTTTAATATGTCCAAGAGTAGCAGAGTTTGAAAAAAAACAAAAATAGGCATAAAAAATAGAGATAAGCCTATATAAACTGAGACATAAGAGAGCCAAGGAAATGAATCTACCAAGTATGTGCATCATTATCCACCTGATATGGATTTTCCTCCGTCATGACGCATCTCAATTCTGTCAGGATCTCTATGTCCTCCTTGGTGAGCTGGGGGTCAAGCTCCAGAATCGAAGAGGAGACCATCTTGGGCTACTGGGTTGTTACCATCTAAGCCATCTTGTCTACTACTGCATATTTATTCCAGGTGCCATCCGAAGGGAGGCTCTAGATGCCATCCAAGTCATCCTCTGGGATTTTTATAGGGAGACTAGCGAATTTCAGAGGAAGAGGAGAAGTTATGCATGAAATTGTGGATTTGTGAGGCCTCTTCCTTCCGCTCAGGCCAATTTCAGGGTGTGCTCTTCTGGGAGACAAACAAGTAGTTGGGAAAAGAGCGACGGGGAGGGGGAGAGATCATCACCCAAATGGATACAGTTGTCCGAGATGAGGAATCTATCAAGGCACGAAGCTATTTGGTGAGATCCTCCTCCATAGTTATTCCAAGTATGAATGTCGTTGGAAGTTTGGAGATCGATGAGCTAATTGAATTGAATAATCACCTTGAATATGTGTCTATTTGCTTCAATCCTGGAGCGTCCTCCTTTTTTTTCCTCCAAGCTGGTGACCATGTTGAAATCCCCTCTTAGAACCCAAAGTGGGTGGGTTCGATGAGAGTTCATCCTCTCAATAAACTAACTCAAGGAGATCATTTTTTTCATTTTCGGTTGGAGGGAATATACATTAATGAGATGGCCATGAATATTGATACCTCGAAGATGGAACGTGGCCTAAATGAAGTTGCGAGAGGCATGAATATTAGTCAAAGTGATTCGAAGAGGGTTCCAAGCTATTTCTAGTCCTCCTGAGGCGCCAAGGGAATCTACGGTGATAGTGTGGTAGTTGTTACATAATCTTGAGAAAATAGTGTTCAAGGTGGTACTAGAACATTTGGCTTCTTGCATAAAGAAAATAGTGGGATTTTCTTGAGCAATTATTTTCTTGATCAGACGATGCTTGGAGTGGTTGTTTAGCCCTTTGATATTCCACGAGAGCAGTTTCAGTGAGAACTAGGAGGAATGGTAGTGTAGAACCTAGTTAGCTTGAGATATCTTCCTAATTCAACTAGTTGGCCATCAAGGATTATAAGGCGTTACAGATCAGTATGTCTGCCCCTTTTTCTAGATTCTTTCATTATTTTCTTGGTATCTAGCAAGGTACCACCTTGAATGCCAAGAGTAGGCAGTTGTTGAGCTCTAGAGAGAAACTCCTCGAGACATTGGATCTACTGAGTGGGAATTATGTAAAATTATTTACTCTTGCATGTTACTTCTAGACTTAGGATGTCACGATCGCCAAAATCGATGCTTTTCGGCTCTTCATCCATGGCAGAGGGTTGTTCTAGATCTGTTATTTTTATTTTTTTGTCCCAATTTTCTTGTGATGTTTGAGTATGGATCGGTTCAGGAGGTAAGGGTGTTGTTGGGCAGCGAGGAGATGACAGGGCATTGCTTTCTTCTGGAGGGGTTTGAGTTACATTCAAGGAAGGCTTAGGAGGCTGAGGGGCTGGGGCATTCTGGGAGGGTTGACTGGCTAGAACATCAAAGTTGTTCCTAGTCAAAGGTTGAGAAGCCTTTGGGGAAATTGGAGTTTTTCTTGCATGCCGTCTGAGGCCTGTGATTTTTGTGAAACCATCTGGATCTTGGGTGTCCAAGCCCGTGTTGAGTTTCTAGCTTTAATTGAGGGGGAAATCCCTAAAGAGATGCCCATGCTCATGACACTTGCGACATATGAAAGGCACATGTTCATAGTCAACGGTTTGAACCCATTCAAAGTCATCGTGGAGAATACTTACCGAGTTAGGAAGGGCATTAGCTATGTGCATGTAAACACAAATCCTGGCATAGGTAGTATATCGGTTGATCTTGGTTTCTTCTGCGATTTTGATGAACTCTCCCAAATTGTTGCCAATCTCTTTTAGAGAGAGATCATCCCAATAGTCCTGAGGAAGGGAGTACAGTTGGACCCATACCGATGCCCAGTTGAAGTCCTCTTTGTCGGGATTGCATTTTTCCACACAATTTATAAGGAAAATACCTGCTGAGTTGAAGAAGTAGGGTCCCCCATCCATGATTCGATTCTTGTCCACAATGCATGTGAAGATGATGTTCAAAAAGAATTTCAATCTGAGTTGGAGATCGATATGTCCCTTTGGCTTCCACTTTGAATCGATCCAGCCTAGAATGGCTTTCTAGATGGGCCAGAAGCCAATGAACTTGCCGATGAGCACGTGGTCCTTCATGTATTGGATTCTGCAATTGATTCATTGTGCTAGTAGATAGAGATTGGATCTTTCTGTCACCTTGGGAATGCACGTAGATGAGGTTTCTTTCTTCTAAGTTGTTTTGTCCGCTTGTGAATTTGTCAGGGATTTAGTCATCCCTGTGGGGCTTGAATGCATGGCAGGTTTATTCTAGGGAGAGGTGTCAGATATCCCCATCATGTTGGTTGCAGATGCATTGAAGGGGGGGGGAGAACCATTGTCCCCCCGTCGAGAGCCTCCATACCAGACAGGCCAACCAAACAAATTATGAGAAGTGCCGCAGAAAGAGCAGGGTGTGAGAAGCCAAGGTTGGCCATTGGCCCTAGGTCGGCTACAAACCCTAGATCTCCATGGATTGCATCAAATATTCCTAGGACAATGCCTATCTCTACAAACATGTCTTCTGCAGATCAAACATTATTTGAATAATGCTTTATCGATTGTTTAAAATTTTAAATAGGGTACAACAGAAAAAGGCAACAAAATGATAATATATTTTCTAAGGAGGTAAAATGTATTGAGTTAAGGCTTTTGAAAATGGATCTAATGAGGTAAAATGTATTGATTTGAGGCTTCTAAAAAAGAGAGTTCTTGTTCTAGAGATCTATTTTTGTAATTTTGAATTCATGGGAAAATTAACAGTCACTCATTTACATTATTCAGAATAAACAGTTAAAGGTACTAGCCAAGCATTGTGAGTTGCAGTGCTCTTTTTGGTGCATTCTTGAGCGCTGATGATAGTAAGCTAGCCTCTAAAACAATCGACAAGATATTTAAAAAGAACTTAGATCAATTTCAATTAAGCTTGCTTTGATAAATGGTCAATAGAGTTATCATGCAATGGTGTGTTCATAGGGAACTTCCTTTTGGTCTATGCTACATCAAGACATGCATGCAAAATAGAAGTAAGTGGACCATATAGATGCGGGATACATCATTCATGAAGAGGATAGAATCTAGGTCCACAAAAATACCTTTCTTCTTTAATTGCTACAACTCTTTGGACATGTGTTAATTTTGGGCAACTAGGTCCAAACTGCATGTTGAACTGCTCATATGACGATGGTCATATTTGTGTTGGATTCCACTTTTAGAGATGTGCAAGATTGATCTAAAGATCATCTTGATCAGATGAGAAAAACATTGATTTTCAATTTATTTTCCACATGTGCAAGGTTGGCCAAACTTATCCCACATGCCTAAGAGATGTATCACACACCCTCATTGATGGATATAAATTGGAGAGAATTGGAGGTCATTTTCTCATCATCTCATCACACATTCTCTCTTTGTGATCTGATTGGTTCGATAACCTTTGGAGGCCTTTTTCCTTCTCACATGTGTGGAGCAAAGCCGTTCTTTTCTACGTTGATTTTTTTAGGGCTTGTTGTTGTTTTCTGCACTGATTTATTTAGGGTTTTCTACTGTTTTCTACACTGATCTATTTAGGACTTGCTACCGTTTTCTGCGTTGATCTGTTTAGGGCTTGTTCTTGTTTTCCGCGTTGATCTATTTAGGTCTTTTCTACTGCAGTGTTGACCAGCGTTGACCATGGTCAAACCTTGGTTTTTTGACCTCAATATTCTGCAAAAATTTTGATTTTAGGAGGCTGTACAGCTTGGCACTAAAATCAAGTAATTTTGGGTTGTTTGACCGAAGCCCTAGTTTTATGCGTTGCATTTTCTGAAGTTGTCTGCGTTGAATTTTATGTGTTTTCCCTGGTTTGACTTGCGTTGACTTTTGATGAACTTTCTTTGAGGGTTTTGGGTGTGACACATGAAATTTTTGGCTGACCGAGAAAAAATTTGTTGGTTGAAGCATCCTGCTGACCACCGTAACGAAACAATATCTCGTATCTTTGCTGGACATAAGGAGTTGTAAATATGATCTATATTTGGCTTGTCTTCTATTGATATATTATTGTATTCTATCATCATTTTACTTTCAAGTTTATATGATTTCTATCTTGTATTGGGCCTATGAAAGATTGAAGTAAAAGTGCGTCAAGCATAGAACACCATTGTTATCTAAATTTAACAACATGAGTTGCATTTGAATCACTAGTTCTGTTGTGGAGACTGTGCAGTTCAAAACATTTTGCATCGAGTGATACTTGAGTATATTTTTTCTTACTAATTTTTTATTTTTGGTGTATGCTTGCTAAAATTATTTAGAATCATCATAGAGACTCCCATTGTGATCTTTTTCATTTGTGTTATATATGGTATCATCTGTTTTTTCCAAGTAGAAAGGTCTACAATGTTGACATGTTTATCATCTGTTACTAAATATTCTCCATGCTTACAGCATAAATGTTTTTGTGACCTCACATGATTATTCATGATAATAAACACCAAGATCTCTTGCAATGATTACATAGTAAAAATCGGTGGCTTTTGCATTCAAAAAAATATTTATTAATCATTATAATACTCAACAATCAGTTATTTATAGCTTTGTTAGAACCTTTGGACTGCAAACAAACATGGTTACGGAGTATTGCAAACGATCCAACTCACATTCAAAGAAAGAATATTACTCCTATGGTCTAACTCGCATTAGTAATCAAATCCTTACCAAGAAAACATTATCTAGATTTTTCATTCAGACCTAGCACCTAAACCAATGGAAGTCCCTCATGGGCATGTTTTTTGCAGTGATTCTTATTATTAAATAATAAATATATAATTAAACAAAAAAAATGAAATGTAGTTAGCTACCTCTTCAATGGGTTTAGTAGCCTCTGGAAGCTTCTCCTCTGGCACAGAGCCTTAATCCTGTTGGCCTGAGTCCATGTCCATTTCCTCTGCATCCAATTTCCTTACTTTGGGACTCTCGGAAGCCTAGATTCCATGCCAATCCGAAGTCTTTTTTTGGGTTTTTGGAATTTTTAGGTACAATTGGATCAAAACAATCCATCTATGCCAGAGCATCTGGCTGATGACCTCCTATGGTTTTAAGAAATTTGATTTTCTTGTGGAAGTCAACTCATTTATTCTCTCTTTTTCACTTATTTTCTTCGTTGATTTCGGGGTCAAAAAGGCAGTTGTCATCTTCATTGGTGTATCCATTATCGCCCACGCCTTTGGCTTTGTCTGCCTCTATGGAATCCTAAACATACAGGCTCTTGAGTGCCTCGTTGCACTTTCCTATATGTATTTTGAAGTTGTGAAGAGAGATGGAGGACTTGGGATGGGCCGTCGCCCAACAATGTGGGGAATATTGTGCAAATTATTTTTGTAGAAGGAAATAAATTACCGGACTAGAGGCAATCGAGATCTGATTTATTGACTTCAACTAAATGTATCAGAGCAGACCTGCAACAGGCACTTGAGATCAATTTCTTGACTTCCGGCATCCTTCCTCCAAACCTGCGATAGTATGGCCACATCCTTCCTCTTTCCCTGGACAAACCATGCAACCGAAGGGAAATGACCGAGGGAAATTAAAACCTTTTATATTTGAAATTTTTTACTTTTTAAAATGAAATGTGTGTGTTTTTTAAGGCCACTTAAATTCCATTAAATGAAATTTGTAAGTCTTTTCTTTGGGTTAATAAGGGGTTTGGGTTAATACCTTCTATTTTTTATTATAAATAATTATTAATCATATAAAATTGCTGAATTTCTATTTCATAAACTATTATTTGAGAAGATTTTGGTTGTTTTTTTAATCTAATTATGTGATATTGAAGATGAATTATGGTAACTTAAAAATAAGTTTTGTGTGGTTAAAAGGGAAGTAGTAATGTTGTGGTATGGATGATTATTTTCAATGAAATGTTTGGTTTAGTAAGGATAACTCATCTATGGACATTTTCCATGATGTTTAAGATGGGGTCAACATAGGAAAGGTGATACTTTGACTCCCACATGCTTTAGAAATTTTATATATCATGTTTTATAAACATTAGAGGTGGAAAAATATTCTAAGGTCTAGAGCTAAGTTTGTTCCAACTTAGCTATATCTTGAACAACAAATTGTTGTTGACTTCAAGGATATGATTGAAATTTGGTGGGTTGTAGGGTAGTCTTGTCATGAAATAAATGTAATGTAAGTACTAGGCAGGTAGGGGGAACCATTTTGGTGGAACTTGGCCATAAATGGGACATCTATCCATGGATAGTTTTTAAGAGTAAATACACCTAGTGGATTATCATTGTAGGGAAGTTACTTTAGGATATAGGCTACTATGCACACACTAACTAATGGGATATTAGTCAAACCCACAAAATTATTAAAGGTGCTTTTATGGAAATAGGTGTTATTGTGCTCTCATTGGTTAGATATGGGCAAATGACAATAAAGTAAGAGAAGTATTTGGCCACTTGTATTTCCTATAATTTTTTTTTAATTTTTAGCATCACCCTTCTTAAGTTAGTTGTACATTTAGGATTGAGAAGACAAATGTGAAATTAAGATAGGGTTTGATGGATCCTTTTAATTAAGCACTATTATTGGGAGGAGATATCAAACATATTTTGGGAAGAGTATCTAGTAATGTGGCTAAGATAAGGGTTACGAGTGCCTAAAATTTGTATGCTACTCCTCATGTATAGTATTTCCCCATGTTTTTTTTAGTTATCACCATGTGCAATTGCAATACAAAACCAAGGGAATATCAAAGGTTTACCTAGGTATGCTAGTCCTACCATAATAATTTTACATTTCTAAAGCCCACATAAAGAAAGTTATCTACTTGGGATCACCATAATCCAACATCTAGACAAGGGGAGCTATCATAGGTAACAAGACATACTTGGTAGGTGCAAGTTTGATATGTACCACTTTCCTTTCATCTTCCTCGTTAGGAGGTTATTTAAGTCTGTGGGATATTTTTCTTGTAATTATTTGCAAACTGTTTTCACTTGTGCTAAGTTTTGCACATGAAAGGCAATGGTTCATAATCTTATATTTGAATATGTTTCCAATTATCAAGGATTAGATTTGATAGTCCTTCCTCTAAATCAACCTTAATGTACATCTTAGCACCACTGAACATTATCTTTGGGTCTGAAATTGTATATGCATCTCCCAAAATTATTGTGAGTACTTTGAAGTGGATCTTCTTTCCAATAATGGAGAGGTAAGTGTGGTAAATGGACCTAAAAAATAATAGAATGGACAAATAGCTTCAAGCTGAAGTCAGAAGTCCATCTATTCAAGTACATTCCTTTGGTGCTAAAGAAGTAGGTCCATTTATGAATATTAGGTCCCTATCCTCCTTTGTTTCACATAGAAATCCATAAAACACTCAATCATAGAAGTAGTGGGAGAGATTACCTTTGATTATGACATTCTAAACCCAAATGGCCATTGATTTGGGTAAGAACCAAATCTCAAAGATCCACTTATCAAACCTATTCTAATTAAAGTGAGAGCCATGTGTGGATAAGAGGAGACCTTAGGAGAGGATCCTTAGGGATATTTTCCAATTTCTTGACAAAGCATGAATGTTTAGATTTCGTGGCTTTCCAAGGGTAGAGACAAGGGTGCAAAATGTCAAGGCCTCTAGGTTTGGAGGGTGCAAATTTTTATGTATTTAGTTTAGTAGAAAATTATTTTTCTAGCATCTTTAGATTTGGAATTTCATTTACTAAATGGAAACTTATCCCCTTTATAGTTATAATCCCTTATTATAGAGGCAGTTATTTGTAAATATCTCATCTTTTTCAAGCCAATGGTTCTTAGCTCAAGTGGTTGGGATCGTGGCTTCCCACCCCACCCACCGAGGTTCAATTCTTCAGAGGTATGTTGTAGTCTCTATTGATTTGGCTTAAGGAGTAGGTGACCCCATGGAGTTTTCACTTTGTCCGTGGTTAATACATGACATTTCGGCTCTTGCTTAGTCATTAGGTCTTTCTTATTAAAATATATATATATATATATATATATATATATATATCTCATATATGTTGAGGTCCATTATTGGTTTGCAATGTTTGAAGAATTATTACTTTTGTAGCCATAATTTGAAGAGTTATTCTTATCCCCATACTTATTTCCCATATCATTCGAAACCAACTCTTTGCGGGTATTTTTTTTAAGTGAAAAAGCCAATTATGACTTCGACTTATATAAGAGTCCTAATGGAATTGCTTTAAATAGTGGACCAACATAAATCCATCGTAATTTAGTATATATCATGCATTATATGGTTATATTAAAACCTTGACGTGTAAACTTTTATATATTGCAGAAACTCAAGGAAAGGTCTACATCTTGAGGTATTTGATTCCTCTTTGCACGTGATAGATCTAGAGTTAAGATAGATTTACATGTGTTTTAAGACAAAAGGATTTGGAAATAATAATAAAGAATGATGAAAACTCCAGGTTCAATTCTTCGGAGATATGTTGTAGTATGTATTGATTTGGCTTAGGAAGTAAGCGATCCCATGGAGTTTCACTCTGTCCATGGTTAATACATGACGCTTCAGCTCTTGCTTATATATATATATATATATATATATATATATATATATATATATATATATATATATATATATATATATATATATATCGTAGGTCCATTATTGGTTTGCAACGTCTGAAGAATTATTAATTTTAGAGTTAAATCCATAGCTTGAAGAATTATTCTTATACCCAGACTTGTTTCCCATATCATTCAAAACCAACTCTTTTCAGGTATCTTTTTTAGGTGGAAAAAGTCAAGTATGACTTCAACTTATATAAGAGTCCTAATGACATTGCTTTAAATAGTGGACATGTAACACCCTCTTCCCACATCTACCCAAGTAACCGGCCAACTGGGGTAAAAATGTGATGAGAGGCTACTAATATGAGATTCAACCTCCTAGATGAACTCAAGGAAGTGGAACCGATGGAAACACCGAAAACACACATTACATTGCATCATTGACATCCCCAGGAGGTAACCCAACATTCCAGAGCCCTGTTCCCTTAGGGGGAACTGATTTTTAACCCCTCTGAAGCTTAACCGCTGGCATGTAAGGGCAAGGGAGTGGCTATAGACCCTTAGCTGTGGGCTTTATTTTTTAAGGTAGCAGCTATGGCCCCAAAATTTCATTTTTGTGCCTGCAACTCCAGGATTTGTGCCACATTTTTAGCCCGTGAGCCCAGGTCACTGCCCAGAACTTCCCGTAACTTCAGAAAAGGGTAAATAAAATTAAAAAATATATATGGAAGCAAACACATCAATAGGAACTCATCTGACCCCACCTAGCCATGACAGGCATTTCATCAAAACATGTCACAAACATTGCATCTATGGGTGTAAACAACAAAAATAAACATAGGGGTCTAATACTTATCTAAGAATCACTAAGAAGCATTTCTCCCTTACATCTTAAGCTGAAATACAATCTATTTAACCATAATACATTGTATATTCATTTACAAGAAAAAACATAGATAGAGCCATACATCATCATTGATAAAATACAAGCTTATAACCACCATAATAGCAATAGAAATACCATGGATATAGCATCAATGAAATCCAAATAATAACCAGCATATTTTCATATCAAATACCAAATGAATGAGCTCTTCATTACTGAATGAAAAAACCAACTAGATATGGGACTTCCATGTTCCACCCAACCATATATTAGCTAAGCCAAATCTACTTCATCCAATAACCCTCATGCCATATTCCAAGCATGAATGTGGGACTTAAACCGAAAGAACCAACCAGGTCATCCCGAGGATAAAGCACCTCACCCTCATCAATAAACATGTCAATACCAGCTTTACCGTGAGCTACCTCGATCACTAGGCCAACACAAGCATGGATATCACTAGATTCTCTCTTCCTACACTGTGAGAAATTTTCCTGTCACCTATTCTCTCAGGCTTTCCCGCAACCCACAATATGAATCAGGGGTCACTAGGCCCTAAACCAAGACATACTCTCCAGGCTTTTCTGCAATCCCAAACTCGGTATTCCTAGGCCTGAAATGGAGAGTAAACCACCTCTAGGCTTTACCGTATATCCTGTCATTCACCGGTCAAGGATTCCTAGGCCCGCCAAGGAAACACAATCCTGGATTTACTACAATCCACAATCTGACTCAGGGGTTACTAGGCCAGTAGCTTTACCATGATCCATAGTCTGGTTCAGGTACCACTAGTTCATGTGTTATATCAATTCAGAGATCCACCCCACTCAGCTTTAAATCCATCCAACAATCCAGCTAAACCAAAACATGAGAACTCCATAACACCATGGCTATCCGGAAATGGAAAGGATAGGATGAAAAAACTATCACATCTAGCGAAACCCATGCCAAGACAGCAAAGAACCACATCCAATAGCGACATGCCAAATCTAGCAAGGAAAATACACATGCAAATTGATACCTGCCAAGAATCTTGATGTAGTCTCTTGATTCCTGCTCCTCCTTGCTTGATTCCTCTTTTTCCCTATTTTCTTTCCTTTCTTTGCCAAATTCCAAAGTGCTCAAAGAAATTCTAAGTTTCCAGGAGTGAGAAAGAGAGAGAGAGAGAATAATGAGAGGGCTCCAAAACTGAACTGGCAAAAGGTATCAATTGATCCTCATAAACCTTTTTATAGAAGAGGCCTCTATTTTTCATTCTCCATTATTTTCCTTCAATTTCCTCCTCAGATGCAACCTGTGACATGTAATACGTACCCTTTGGTTTGTATCTATAGTAAAATTCAAATCTAAAACAAAGTCAAATCATAAGGAGAGATCCCTCTCCGGAATTCAGGAAGGCTAGATCCTGAAATCTAAAAGAGGTTCTTGGTTACCCCTGGTTTTCTTTAACTATAAACCAAAATCCCACGACCTAAGAATTACTAGGGGTGCTAACATACTGACAACCATACTAGGGAACTAACCACTCTCCAGTTTCAAGTTTAAACTTAGAGGAAGATTATTAAAACATATCTTTTCTACTCTAAGGTTAAGTTTAAAGGTTGTGGGTATTTATACAATAATAATTCTGGCTCCCAAGAAAGTCTATTATACTAGATCCAACCCTGATCCAAACCCTGTAGATATAGTAGACAATCTTGACCAGATAGGAAAAAAGAAAAAACAGATTGTTAGTTTAGAAACTGAAGTGCCCCTGAGAAGGGCTGATTCTTTACCCAAAGAATTAGTAAGCTTATCAGATATTGAATTTGATTTCAAGTTTGAAAATTCATTATTTAGAAATAAATTTGAAACTAATTTAAAGAAAACTATTTTAGATCCCGTTTTTACTTCTTTTGTGAATGAGAAATAGAAAATTATTTCAGCTTCAATAAAATCAGACAAAACTGAAATTCAAAGTCCAGTAGAAAGGGTTAATGTTACACGAATTAAATACATTGATGAAGTTATTAAATTATCCAATTTTTTGTCTCAATTTCAACCTCCAGTTTCTCAATTATCCACCACTATATTTTCAACAGCAGATTCTAATCTGTATGCTGCCACTTCATTTGCATATTCCACTATCAGTTCACCCACAGAGCCTGTTAGTCCTGAGTTGCCTGTGCAGCCTAGGATCATATATTCATCATATCTTCAATCCACCGTCAGTTCATCCACATAATCATTCATCCTCGAGATGCCTTTGTAGCCTAAGGTAGTATTTCCATCATTTACTCAGTCAACTACATCCACTACTACTACACCCACTAGCTTCATAAGCACTTCATCTATATTTCCTAGCCATACCACTTATTTTTCATCCTCTTTTCCAAGCTTTTCCAGTACAACCTTCAGTATATCTACTGTTATAACCAACACTATCCCTGTCACTACTACTGTACCTCCCAGTTCAACAAAAATACAAGCCATGGCAGCTAGATATGCTCCCCTAGTCTTATCTCAAAATCTCCATGACATGCCCCAAAATTATTAAAAGGATATCCCATTATTTGATAATTGTTCACAAATTACTTCACAACAACATATCACCAGAATGAATGGTTTTTGGGAAATTTATGAGATAGATGAATTAGATGTCCAAATGAGGTTGTTTGCACAAAGCTTAACTGGAGAAGTAAAAACATGGTTTAGAAATTTAGGTGCTGGTAGTATAGAAAACTTAGCTTCCTTTCACAGAGATTTCCTAAATAAATGGGAAAAGAAAAATAACCCCCTACAAATATTATCTGAGTTTGATGTTGTTAAAAGAACTCCTACTGAGTCTGTCCAAGACTTTTGCACTAGATACAACAGTATTTACAGTTCTATTCTTGTAGACCTTAAACCCACTTTGTATTCCGTGCTGCTCAAATTCCGTGATTGTTTTGATGTAGACATGGCCTACCAACTTAGAGAAAGAGATGCAGAGACCCTAGAATAAATGCAACTGAATTTTGTTGGTGTAGAAATCAATATCCTTGCCAAAAAATCCAGACTTAGAAATGAGAGGAGGGTCACCATCAAAGAAGAAACTTCAAGCTTAGATGGTAAATTTGATTTTATTAACAAAACTTTAGAAAAAATAGTTGAGAGATTAGACCACATTGAGAGAAGAATGCAATGGGATAATCAATGCCAAATCAGAAATCCCAATTACAGAAAGAAAAAAAAAACAATCCTGGGAAAGGTAAAGAACCCTCCCCAGACCAAAACATTAGAGCTCCTTTCCAAGAGAAATTTGCTGAAATTTCTCAAAATAATGTTGAGGATGAGGAAGACATCAACATAATTATGGGGATAGATGAAAGAAATACAATTTTCCTCACTCAGGATGATCAGGAACTCTTTGAGCTACAACAGTTCAAAGTGGAATCTGGTGAATCCTTTGACTATAAGCAAGGTTATGACTTCGCAATCAATGAAATTCACGGCAAATATAACCTTAGGAGCAAGAAAACAAATGAGCCTACTACAAAAAACAATGCTCCAAATCAAAAAAATCCAAACAAAAAGAATATAGAGGCTTCCAAAACGAAACTTTTGCAGATTCTTCCCAGATAAAATAAAAAAAATTTGAACCCAACCAGTCCTAAAAAATACCTTAGTCCTAAGATTGTAGATATCACTGATGAGGTGGCTCAATCCTCCAAAGATGCCCAAAAGGCCAATACTACAAAGGCCACCAATTCAGCAACAATTACTAATCCAAAAAGGAATCCAGCTGACTCAAAATCATCAAATCCTAAATCTTCTGCTGAAAATTCCAAATCTGACAAAGCATCTGTTAACACTCAAACTATTCCTAAAAAAATAATCAAAGATAGCAAAAATCGGGAAACTCAAACAGAAGATAAAATAAAATCTCAAGATAAAGGTAAAACTGTTGAAACTCAAGAAAAATCATCCCAAACAACAGTTCCAAAAGATGAAGTAATTCAAGCTATCAAATCTCAGTAAAAATTTAACATTCAATCTGAAATATCTAAGTTGAAAATAGTCTTTCCCTTAGTTGAATTGGCTAAAAATGACTTGTACAGATCTATTATTACTGAAACATTGAATGTAAATGAAAATGAGGATACAATTAATATGAGTGATGATAGACCTGAATTAATCTTTGGTCCAAATGTAGATGGTAAGCATTTAGATGGGTCAGTACCTCCATTTTACTTAAGTCTTACTATACATGATCAAATATTACACAATGTAATGCTAGATACTGGAGCTTCCCATAATCTAATGCCCAGAGCAATAATGGAAACCCTAAATCTAGACATAACCCAGCCATATAAAGACCTTTTCTCATTTGATTCATCTAAAGTCCAATGCATAGGATTGATTAAATATTTTTGGGTAAACTTGGTCCAATATCTTGGTAAAAGCATGATCATGGATGTTGTGGTAGCTGATATCCTGCCAAAGTATGGCGTTCTTCTTTCTCACTCATGGGGAGAAAAGTTGCAAGGATCTCTACAACTTGACATGAGTTATGCCACTATCTCGGTATTTGGACATCCCAAAAATATTTATAGAGAAAACTTAATGAAGTTTATGATCAGCAGTGCTAAAAGAACTACCAATTACCCAATCTATTCAACTCCTACTGATCTATATTCCTTTATTCTCTGTAACTCTGATCATAATAATATCCAAACTGAACTCACTGATATAAAGCCTAAAATAATGGACGATTACATTGGTCATGAAGCTTTATTGCATTTTTATTTTGATGGATCATTGAATAAATTAGGAGTTGGAGCTGGTGTATGGATCACCAACATTGAAACTAGCCATTCCCAAGGGCATGCCTTTAGATTGAATTTCAAGTGTACCAATAATATGGCTGAATATGAGGCTTTAATCTTAGGTCTTCAAATCATTAGAAAATTGGGAGGTCAAATAATATTGATCCTGGGAGATTCAAACTTAGTTATCAAACAAATAAACGCAGAATACTCTGTTCACAATCCCCTATTAGCCAGATACAGGGACACAACAACAGATTTGGTTGAAGATTTGTTAGAATGCAATTTTTCTATTATTCCTAGAAAACATAATTTACAAGCCTATTGTTTAGCAACCTTTGCCAGCACTTGCAAACTTCCATTTTCACCAATACAAAAATACACTGCTGAAATCAAACACAGACCTATTGTTCCAAATAATGTAAAATATTGGCAAATGTTTTCATAAGATCAAAAAATTTATCACTTTTTGAAAAATGAGAGAGAGTTTCATAATTGTCAAATTGATAATGATTGTAATATAGATTCACCTTGTAACATAGATTCAAATTTTTGTCAAATAGATGATTTACATGTACATAATTTTGTTAGACCTACTATATTTACTCAGAGTGACATTGATGACTTGGAAAAAGTATATATAGAGGAAATGATGGAAGATGAACTAGATTTGATAGATTTAAAACATAACATTTTACCCAGAGGTTTAACTCCCTTAGAAGACTTGTTTGATTCCAATGATGTGCCCAAAAGACCAAAAATGGAACCAGTCAGGTCTGATATAGAACAGTGTAACATAGGAACAAATGAAAAACCAAAAATTATCAAATTATCAAAGTCCTTATCATCAGAAGAAAAAGGTTAAATATATAGAACTTTTAAAAGAATACCAGGATGTTTTTGCATGGGGTTACGAAGATCTGAAAACTTACAACAAAGACATAATTCAACATAATATTCCTTTGAAAGAAAATCAAAAACCTTTTCAACAAAAACTAAGAAGGATTAATCCAATTTTGTTACCTTTAATTGAGAAAGAGGTTAAAAGAATGTTTGATGCACAAATAATTGCACCAGTCAGGTTTTCTAATTAGGTTTCTAATTTAGTGCCCACTAGAAAGAAAACAGAAGAAATTCGACTATGTATGGACTTTATAAATCTCAATAAAGCTTCGTTGAAAGACAATTACCCCTTGCCTAAAATGGATCATATTTTGCAGAGGGTGGCAGGGTCTTCAAGAATTTCTTTACTAGATGGTTTCTCGGGATATAATCAAATTCTAGTTCATAAAGATGATCAAACTAAAACTTCATTTACCACTCCTTGGGGTACTTTCATGTATGTGAAAATGCCATTTGGATTGAAAAATGCAGGAGCTACTTTTCAGAGGGCCATGGATATTGCCTTCGCTAAAGAGATCCATGAATTTTTAGTTATCTATCTTGATGATATTACTGTATTTTCAAAAACAAATGATGAACACTTGGATCACCTGAGACAAGTCTTTATCAAGTGTAGAAAATATGGTATATCCTTAAATCCTAAAAAGACTATTTTCGGACTAGAAGAAGGAAAACTATTAGGACACATAATCTCCAAGGAAGGCATTAGAATAGACCCTGCAAGAATTGAAGCTATTTTGAACATTCAACCACCAAGAAACATAAAATAACTTCAAGCATTCCTGGGTAAAATCAATTTTTTAAGAAGATTTATCTCTAACCTGGCTGAAATCATAAAAGAACTCAACATTATGCTTAAAAATGACTCTGCAATAAAGTGGACTGTAAAAGCCAAACAATCTTTCGAATCCATAAAACAGGCCTTGACAAAAGCACCAGTTCTCATCAGCCCAGATTATACAAAGAATTTTATAATCTTTTCCTTTTCATCTGAACATACCATAGCTGCAGTTCTTCTGCAGAAAAACAACCAAGGTTTTGAACAGCCAATTGCATTTTTTAGTAAAGCCCTTAGAGATGCACCTTTGAAATAAAATATAATGGAAAAGTAGGCTTTAGTCCTGGTTAAAGCCATAAGGGACTTCAGAGTTTACATACTCCATTCCCACATCATTGCATATGTTCCCAATGCTATAATCAAAGATATTCTGACACAAGATGGACCTGATAGTAGGAGAGGAAAGTGGATTGCCACTATCCTTGAATATGATCTGGAAATCAAACCAACAAAGCTTATTAAAGGACAGGGCTTAGCCATATTGATGGTTGAATCTAATTGTAATGCTTTAGATATAAATTTCATTGCACAAATAGATGACCAGGAGGAGATGGCGACTCCATTGATTAGTGAGGCCTATCTAGACTCACCATGGTACTCTGATATTATCTTTGTACTCACATATTTATAAGCTCCTCCTGGGTTAACTAAAACCAAAACAAGATTCATAAAACAAAAAGCAATGAGGTTTTGTATCTTAAACAATGCACTTTATTGGAAAGAAAATAGTGGGATTTTACTGAATTGTTTATTAAAATCAGAGGCTGACAAAATTCTTGAGGAATTTCATGTAGGTGACTGTGGAGGCCACCTATACTGGAAGAGTACAATAGACAAAATACTGAGAGCTGGTTTCTACTGGCCAACTTTATTTTCTAATGTCAAAAAATTTGTTACCTCCTGTCACAAATGCCAAATTTTTGAAGGGAAAAATAAAATATTGCCCTTACCTCTTAATCCTATATCTACTGAAAATCCATTTCAACAATGGGGGTTAGACTTCATTAGTGAAATCCACCCTCCATCCTCAGGCCAACATAAATGGATTTTAACTGCTACAGATTACTTTACCAAGTGGATATAAGCCATTCCTACTAGGCAAACCACTGATTCAGTTATAATCTCATTTATAGAAAGTAATATTTTATCAAGATTTGGATGCCCACATAAGATTATTACTGACAATGCAGCTACATTCAAATCCAATAAAATGATTTCTTTTTGTCATAAATACCATATTACCTTAGGTCATTCCACTGCATATTATCCCCAAGGTAATGGCTTAGCCGAATCATCAAACAAAAGCTTAATCAATATCATCAAAAAATTACTTCAAGAAAACAAAAATACCTGGAACAAAAAGCTAGTCTATGCCTTGTGGGCTAATAGACTTAATACAAATAAGTCTATTGGAACTTCACCTTATCAGATTTTCTATGGAATGGATGCATTTTTCCCCTCTTCCTTGGGTGTTCCAGTCATGAAGATCATTTAGGAATTACAGGTGGAAACAAATGATATTCAACGAATAATTAATGAAACTATACATCTCCAACAAACAAGGGAAGAAGTTTATGAAAGGTCACAAGTTTTACAAGATAAAATTAATTTTTTTTTTTGACAAAAGGATTAAAGAAGATGTTTTTTTCATAGGAGATCAAGTTTTAAAATGGGATTCATGGAGAGAGGATAAAGACAAACATGGAAAGTTTGACTTTCTATGGCAAGGACCTTATGTGATATATGGTTACAAAGGTAACAATTCTTTTTTCATCAAGAATTTGGATGGAACTGAACTACAAGAAGGACCAGTGAATGGTAGGATGCTAAAACACTACTATTATTCTGAGTCAGTCATTAGTTATATTCATTTATTTTTATTGTAAATATTCATTGCAAGTGTGTAGATTGGATTGGAGATTTTATCTACAAAGTTGAAGCTCGAAGAGAAGGCCCTAAGCTTTGCAGTACAAAATGTTATAAGTATGAATTTTTGCAGAAATCAGAAGGCAATTACAAGATCACGAAGGTTAAAGTTGAAGGCTATTGATCTTAGAGTTCTTGACATTCCATCAGGAAATTCCATCCCCAAGTGAAGCCGATGTTAGTGACCCATAAATATAGGATTCATAATTTTGACTTGACTGATGGTAGTCTTGTCAATATGTACAAAATTTGCTTTCTACAAGTTATTTTCCCATATTTTTTAAAATAATAAAAAAAATCAAAAATCAAAAAGAGGGTAAAAGGTCCTAAAAGAAAAATCAAAGGACTTAGAAAAAATAATATACCCCAAAAGAAAAAGATGAATAAAACATGAAAGTGTGCAAGTTTAAGTGCCACTACTTTTACTTTTTGCAGTTGATTATGGCAGAGTGTCAATAAATGCCATAATATGTGATGAGTTGAACAATTTAATCTTGACTCATCATCTTTCAATTTCAAATGATGTAGATAGAGAATAAAGAATTTTCATACAGTCTAATCATGACAATTCAATAGTTAGGTAGAGAATAAAAGAATCCAACAGTTTAATCTGGATTCTTGGATGCAATAAGTGTAGAATTAGATAGTTTATTTTTTTCTAGAAAGAATAAAAGGTTGTAAGGTTGCTAGTTCAAATGCACTTGATTAAAATAGAAGGAAAAAATGTTAGAAGATATGACTGGGCAGGTAGAAGAAGGTGGGAAACATCATTGTTAATATATTTCACCAGGCTACAAATAACTAATTTCCCCTTCCCCTAGCAATTTTATATTCTAAACTATCAGTCAAAGAGGCTCAAGGCATTTCCTTGACTTCTGTTGGGACCAGACCCAAGGCTCAATGACTGACTAGTTGAAAATGTTACGTTTCTATATTAATCCCAGAAATTTTCATCATTTACCCCTCCATGCACTCATCACCATTTTAATTCATAAGTAAGAACTCTTTTCTTGCTTAAATGTTACATAAAGGTCCATTTAATTAACTTCCCCCATTTTTACAAAGTATAAAACCCTCAAAAAACATGATATACTAAGTTAAAGTGAATGAATTATGAAAATGAAGAAACTTTATTCTAATTTTCACTTTCCTTAGTTTTATTTCTGAAAATTTGAGTATTCATTGTCCCTTTTCATATTAACACTTAACCTATTTTATTAGCTCCCTATAAAATATCCTAGTCCTATTAATATAACTTCTTTTTATTTAATATCCCAAAAAACCCCTTATTATATTCTTTTGTGTCAAAGATATTAATCACATGTTGAAATAACATCCCAAAATTACCCCTTTGACACAAAACTACCTATAAAAATATACCCCTTTCCCCTATGGTTTTTAGATCCCTCCGCAGTCTAAAAACTATATAATAAAGTTAAATAATACAAAAGGCGCATTTTATTTACACTGTGTATTTAAAATAACGCACAAAAAATACTTACATCTTTGTTCCCTTCCCCGATTACCCTTAACCCAAGGTTAAAAAGCCTAAGCTTGTTTTTTCCTTAAGCCTTTTTCCCCTTCATAATACGTGAAACCTCATGTTTTATATAAGTATCAAACCTTGGTTATACCTTTATTAAACCTGCCCCATTCTATATATAAACTCATTTTATATATTTGAAACCCATTCTCCATTACATTTTCGCAGTGTCGGGTTCAACCTCAACCGTCCAATCATCCTTATCAAAATCAATGGATAATATTGAACCTGGGTCCCACTTTCCCTTGCTTCATGCCCTACCTTTCCTCGATATCACATTTGTCTCACACCGTAGATCTTTATATTTCAAATATCAACGGCTCACCATAAAATCCTGGGCCCACCTTAATGTTTCCCCGCAACTTTTCGAAAGATCTCGACCGTTCGCATCGCTCAATTAAATATGACGACGCGTACTCATTATCGCATAACAAAAGTGATCGGGCAAAGTTTGAAAAAAATAATGCGATAAAAGTTGTTTCGTGAAACTACAACCTGCTACGTGTCTTATTTCTACTAGATCGCATTCCAAAAGTGAAAATACATTTACTACCTAGGAGCAATGCGATAACCATTAATGGTTTCGCCTTCAATGCGAAAACCACTCTCGCCATTTCAACTTGGCCTGTAATTAATACTTTGCATATTGATAAAGCTTAAGATTTTAACCTTGGTTTTTATCATGATTCATTTGCCTTCCTTTGCGCCTTCGCCTTCTGAGTAATCACTCACAGACACCATTGCAGAGCTGTTTTTGAACCCGTTTGTCGTTCTAAAACCATTTTCCCTCTGAAATTCACCGCCGAATATTTTCAGTGCCTTCTACCAAGAAAATGCAACAAGTTTGAAGATTGGTATAAACCTGGAAACCCTCTTCGACCGCAACCATACCTCTTCAAGGTATTTTTCAGTAATCCGACTCGCGAAATCTTAATTTCGAAGAAAAGATTAAAACACTTGGTATAGATAAACCGGAATTACTCATCTGAAAATATTCAAACCCTGAAGAAACAGGGGGAACCCTGTCAAAATTTTCTCAGGAATTGCCACTTCTGCCTAATTCAGTTGTAAAGAGTTTTTGACCATCCAAAAGCTATTTCTGCAGTTAAAGTCCATTTGAATTAGAGAAAAAGCCATTAAAACCCCTACCCAGATTCTGAATTCTTCCTAAAGCAGCTCAATTTTCCTTCTATTCCCCAAAAGAAACTAAGAAAACAGTCTAATCTTGCTCAGTTCTATTCAAAATGAAAAAAAATCAAGTCACTCCTAGGACTAGAGGTCCCAAACCTCAGAATCCTGCATCCAGCAAGCTTCCAAAACCTAAGCCTTCAAAAATTGATAAACTTGCTCCTACCCTAACTGCAGATTCCACTGAAGTAGTCAGACCATTGCAGCCACCTGTCACCTCTGAAGAGAACAATCCCTTGATTGATTTAGACTATAGAATTTCTGATGCTACCTTAGAGTTTGACTTACTTGAAGTACATAGCTGGTGTTATGAGTAATTTGAGAAGAAAATGGAAATTGATATACCTGTATGGGAATCCAACTTTCCTAAATACGTGGTTCCCATCACCCATCAAGCTCAAGATTTCATTAGGTTGTGTCAGTTACACTATATCCCTGACTAGAGATGCATGGTGAAAAAATATAATGAGTTCATATTTTACATAACTGCTGAAGCCATCAATGAAAAGCTCCAACTGAGCCACGATCCACGAGCAGGAGAATTGTCCATTGAAGATTTAACTCAAATGTATTTAGGCCTGTATTTCCCTAGGAAGTTTATGATCCTTCAAAACTTCATGCCTAATCATGTTAACCTTCCTAAAGTAAATCCACCCTATGATAATTTTGATTTCCCTGAAGGCTCTATACAAATAATTTCCATGCTTTCATTAATTCTAGGCTATGCTAATGATGAGTTTACAAATGCCTCCATTCTAGGGTTCCTCTCTACCTTGTCTCCAGGACAACATCCAGAACTAGTTTTCAACTTTGCCAAATTCATTGCTGATAATATGCATTATCAGTTGATTAAATTACCTGATGAAGGAGTATTCAAATATTCATCCTATCTGTTACATCTCTTCCTATTTTTTCACGCAGAAAATTTCCCAATTACATTAAAAAAGATGGATGTGGAAGGTAAACCTCTTTCAGTGATATTCTGGACTTCTGTACTCGGGAAAAACAATAGTGAATATAGCTACAAGGACTTCAATGATTTGTTTATTAAACCTGCCATGAGTTTGTTGAACAAAGCAGAGCCACCAAGGATTAATGAAGACATCAAAATAATTTTACAGTTGTCTGAAAAATGTAAGGTAGGAGACTGGTATTTGTACGAAAATCACACAGAAATCAGAGTGTATGGTGCACTCCTGACTCCATAAAAATTACCCAAGTTTCTAACTACCAAGATTTTTGCTTTGGAGTACTTAAGATAGATATTGAATGCAAATGCAGTGAATTTCATAGCCTCCAAAAAGAAAGCATAGTTCTAGCTAAAAAGTCAAATTGGCCCCTTCATAGTCAATAGCAGAGATGCCTTGAGAGACATAGTCAACAAAATATCAGAGCTTAAATTTCAAGAAATCTTTTCTTGGAATTATGACCCTCAAGGTGTTATAAGTAACCTCAGGGTTAAGTGTAAGTTAACCCCATTCCTCCATGATTCAAAGCCACAAATTGAAAACTATGATAATCAGATTGAATGGGTTGCAAACACATTGATTAATGATATTCAGCAGATGCAGACAGATAAACTACAGGAAAAACAAATGGATAGTACACAGGTGGTTACAGTTGGGCAACAAGAAGAAGTGTCTAATAAAAGACCTAGAAAAGAAGAAGGCTATTTAGCAGAAACAATTATAGAAAATAAATTTAAGAAAATTTGTAGCAAGAAGGCTAGAATGATTACTGAAGAAGAAGAAAGGGCCATAGAAATAGATGACACTGAAGATCAAGCAAACAACAATGATCAACAAATAGATGATGAGGCCACAATAATTGTCAATGAAACAGTTAGAGAAATTCAGAATGAGCAGGTACTATCACAGGGAAAAGGCAAAGAAATGGTTGAAACACAAATAAATACAGAAGCTCCTTCCTCTTCTAAAGCAGCAAAAGAAACTGATTCTGACATCCATAAAAAGTTCAAGTAGATCAGAGAAAAGAATAAGGAAATTAAGAATGAGGTCTATTCAAAACTCCTTAAAGAAAAACCAGGAGACAAAGGCAGGTGTGTGACAACTTTTGATTATTCGACAAATAAAATGATTATGTCTTTTCTCCAGCCAATAGTTACAGACCCAAGGTCAACTACAGATTACAGGAAAACATAGTTTGAAGTAAATTTAGATACCATACATGAACTTGACCAGATAGAGTTTCATAGAAGTTCTTCAGAAATGTTGTATTCAAAGGTAGTCAACAAAATGATGAATGATACCATGCTTCAAAAAAGAGTATCTAATTTTGCTGGGTGACGACCTATTTATTCACCCACCAGCGCAACTGCTAGTTTCTCTTGTGTTCCTCCTCAGCTGCTTTCGACTTCTTTCTGTTGCACATGAGTTCCACTATCTGTTCTTTGCCACATCTTCTCTTCGTCTGAACTTGTATGTTTCATCCTCGTCATCTATCTCCCGCTCCTCCGCAACTTCGGCAGCTCCGTTGCCTACCATTGTTGCACTTGCCACGTGTCGATCTGCAACTCCAAAATCAGTCTTCATGAAAAATTCAAAACAAGGGCCCCAACAGGCCCCGACCACAGTCTCTTGACTCGTCCCGAGTCAATCGCAAATCACTGTCTCCACCTCCATAGCTCCACCTAACCCTGTGCCTTGTTCCTGCTGCACACCTTCATTTTGCGGTCCAAACAAGGGCCCCAACTCCAGGACCTTGCTCAGAGCTAAAGCCTTAATATCGTGGAAGGTTACCACAGCCTGCTGCCACCCCTGTAATAATGCGTCTGTCTCCGTCGTGATCTTGGTGATAGCTTCCTCCCCGACGTTCATCGGTACAACGCCGAATATTGTGCTGATTTGGGTTTCAGCCTCAGCGACCAACTACTGCAACGTCTAGGCGCTAATCTGTAGGGGCTGGCAAAGCTCCTGAATTGCCTGCTTGGCCATTTCTTAACTGGCCTTTGTCTGCTGGATCTGGACCTCTAGCGCATCCGCCTGGGCATACAGTTGGTCCAGCTGCGAGGGGTCTGTGGCGTCTTATATTTCTTTAGAGAGTTGTTGCAGCTGAGCCGAAATGGGTTGTGTATTCACTGTAAGGGCCGTTGAGCATTCCTGTAGACCTTTTAGGAGGTCGTAGGCATCTTGGGCTGCAGTACTAAGAGCTTCCTGCATCTTGGTTACCTGGCCCTGTTTCTCTGAAATTTGTGCTGTGTAGACTGCCGTTGGGTCGGGCAGCACCAGTCGTGCTGCCAAAGCCACCTTGAGCTCTGTATTCTCCTGATGGAGGTTGGAGTATGCCACCCTGAGGTGGATTTCTCGTTGTAATACGTCTGTTTCTTGCACATCTGTTGGCAGCTGATTGTAGTGAGCCATCACTGCAGGCCCCACTTCCGTGAAAACCCTGGCCACTTCGTCCATCTGGTTTCGCAGCTGCCCGTTTTCCATTGTGAGCTGCTCACACTGTTTAGTAAGCGCGACCATATTCTTTTGATGTTGCTCACATTTTTTTTGTAGCTCAGAGTGGAGCCTTTCTACCTGCTGGGCTGCCCTCTGGATGAAGTGGTACAGCTGAGCCGTGCCCCACGTCTCCATGCTTTCAGCCCCTGAAGTACCTTGATCCGGCCACCGCCCCTAGAGTGGTTGCCCACTGGCAATCGATCGTGTTGACTGACCTTGAGGGGATGGCAACGGAGTTTGATGGGGTGCAGAGTCCGCCATATTCAAGTTTGGCCGCTCCCCCTGATTTTCTTGGATGGGATGCTGGAGTGGAGTAGACTCAGGGATTAGCCCAGCCGTGTCTGCAACTATTTGTGCCATCTGTGTGATTAGGTCAGTAAAAGTGGTCTGGGGGTCCACAGCGGGGTTGGCCGGTGGTACCACTGTTGTACCTGAGTTAGCCTCGATCCCGTGGTCCCCATTGAGTAGGTTCTGGATTACTAGATCTGATACGGTGGCGGATGAGTTGGATGGTGCAGATGAAGTGGTAGGTGGGAGTGGGTCAATACGAGGTGGTGAAATATGGATGTTGAGAAAATCAGAAGGGTTAATGGGAAGGTGAGGTGGGAACCCGCCTGCTTCCCCTGTCTCGGCGATTGGTTCTTCCTGGATGGGTACCCCTGTGCTCAGTTGCCAGAGTGGATCCTCCTCTGTGAGGTCGACCACCGGACTTGATTTTGTAGTTTTGGCCCTCTTGGCCTTGGGTGCCACTATGGGTTTCGCGGACTTACTCTTTCCCCCCAACGGGGTGGCTATCAGGCTTGGTGAACTAAATAATACATTTGGAATGGAGGTGGTGATGGAGGTCGTGTTTGGAAGCGGGGTGGACTACAAAACCTAAAATTCAGAAAAAACTGGGAAGGGAGTGGCACTACTTGATATCACTTGTACCACTTCGTTGAAGCTTCGTACTTGTGTATTTAGTTGGCGGATGATTGGGAGGAGCTGCAGGTTGAAGACCTTGGTTGATGCCTCCACCGCCGATTCGCCTGGCAATCGACGTGGTAGCATCTTGTCAAAATTGTATATGTATACCCTGCTTCGAACTTCCATCGCAACCCCCCACCACGAACAAAATTCAGTGTGGAAGGTTGCATCGTTGATTTGGAATTTCAACGACCTCATCTGGAATGTCTCCTCCGGCACACAAGTGAGTTGGAGGAATGTGTGCTTGTGGGTGACCCCAAACCAGACTTGCTTGTTGTATCCGTCCAGCAAATTTCTAGGGATCCTCTGTTGGCTCATCACCACATCAATCATTAAGCCATACCAACTTTGGAAGGCCTTTGTGTTTACCTCCTTGGTGCTGGGGTCTCCCGACACCTTCCATGGGACGAACTTCATTGCCAGTGGCTGACCCTCCTCTATCTCTACTGGCATCCTAATGAGGGGAGAATGCCACTCCACATGGCCAGTGCTACTATCAGGTATCCATAGATGAATCCTATTGCCCACTTGTAATTATCTTCGCATGCTTTGAAAAAATCCTTCAGCAGGAAGGAGAACCAGTTCAGCCTGGTCCCCTGGACGCAGTGCTCCACGATTGAAATGGTGTCCAAGGTACACTCCCCCTTGGTGTAATGCTTCATTGTCTTACTGGAAATGAGGTAGCACGCGAACCTGATTTCGGGCTTGTTGATGAGCTCAATTTTCTCTCCCTTTCCTCCCCTTCGGGTGCCATATTTTTCATAATAATCTGTGTCCCCCGACTTCTTCACTCTTTTGGAGATGGTTTGGAACGCTGAAGAAACGTCCTGGCCTTCCTGTGAAAGCCCTGTTAGTCTGTGAATGTCCTTGGCATGGATTGAAATTTATTTTCCCAGCCACAAGGAACCATGCTGAATTCTACTCAGAAAGAACTTGTTACATTGCATGGTAGCGCATGTCATCCCAAATACTGGCAGGTTCCTCAAATTCAATATTGAGGACTGCTGAATGCCTCGAAACTTAGGCAAAATTCTTGTTGATGCTCGCCCTGCCTCTGTGGTGTAGCTCTCCATGTACACTTGCTGTTTGAGCGTTGGAAACTCAAAAGAATCCGTGAGGTCTACATCAATGAGGGCTGCACTGTCATACTTCCCGACGAGGGACTCCATTTTGTGAATCCTACTGTCAAGCTCCTATTCTACTACTGCTGGATTGAATTTTGTCATCTTTGTGCGTCGTTGATACACCTGTAAAACAGTTCTTGGCCCCTTCTCTTGGCTCTCTGCTTCGGGACACCTCTGCTGCTCTGGTTCTACTACAATTGCCTTTGCTCCTTCAGAAATTTCTAACTCTAACTCGGATCTCTCTGGCATTCTCGCGCTTTTCTTCATGCACGCGATGTAATTAACTGGCATGAGTCAGGTTGATGAGACCCCATAATGAATTAATTCTTGCTAGCATCATCCGCAGTGATAATCGTGTGATCAGTCACCTGCTAAGGTGTGTTCTGACATCTGTTGACGGTGGTATGGGGAAATGGGTGGATGCGACGGCTGAGGTTACTTCTAATTATGGAAAAAATGATTATTGCAAGGTTCTAATTATGACAATTTATGTTGCAAATCCTAGCGATCCTACGAACTGACACAAGTACTAAATGAAATGATGGGGACTGACACTTGACACGTTTTCTTATCCTACGGGGATGGCATGCTGGATGCACCCCTCCCTGACCACAATCGGTTGCGTTTTGGTCACCGCAACTGAGCGGTTATTGACGACCTATGCATGGTCAATTGACTCTACCTATGCTCATCTCGGGTGCAAGAGAGTTATTCAACTATGCTACTCTACTGATGTCTCTCGGGTACGAGAGTTATTAACAGAAAGCTAAAGAAACTTAGTCATGGTAGGGCTTCAGGCGTGTGCCATTCACCCATCCAAGTAAAATAGTACCGTCCAGTTGAGACAACCGAACTACTCCTGAATCCTTAATTTTGACGACGAAGTAGGGTCCCAACCAGTGCATCTGCAGTTTCCCTGGAAATTTTTGGAACCTACTATCATATAACAGAACCTTTCCGCCAACCAATAAAGTTTTTCTCTTAATGTGTCGGTCATGCCATGCCTTCTGCCTATCTTTCTGAACCTTTTGATGAAACTCAGTAAGGAACCTTGCCTCGTCAAGTTCCAGTAAGTTGTGTAGGTGTTCCTATAGTGATTCCTCCTCTAAGAACTTTAGGGAGGTGGAGATCAGAAGGCTCGGTATGGTGAACTCAGCGGGAATCATAGCTTCACGGCCATACACCAACTGGAAAGGTGTTTGATTTTTCAAGTGCTTCATCGTTGTTCAGTAGGCCCACAGTGCGGCTGGCAACCGTTCATCCCAATCATCCCATTTTGCATTGCAGATCTTCGTCAAGCCTTTTTCGTGGATTTTGTTGAACGTTTCGACAGTGCCATTGGCCTGTGGGTGGTACGGGCTGCTTTTGTGATGTTGTATCATGAAGGGCAGCCAAATCTGTTGATGATGTTTTCAAAGATAAACTAGGCTGCCGTCTCTGCCATACAATCCTGTACCGTCGCTTCTTCGGCCCATCTAGTGAGATAGTTTGTGGCAGTGATGATGTACCGGGCCTTTGAATGCCTAGCTACAGGTGCTATGGGGCCTACGAAGTCGACAACCCACTTATTGAATGGTTGCAATACATTCATCGGGTGTAGTGGGAGCTCGTCTCTGTGAGAGGGCCTCCTTGTTGTCTGACAAACATCGCATTTCTATACAAAAGATTTACTATCGGCATGGACCGTTGGCCACCATAGTCCAGCTTGTAGCACTTTCCTAGCTGTGGGTTTCACCCCCACTTGTCCTCCCGCAATTCCGCTATGGCATTCCCACAGAACGGCTTCGCGTTCATGGTCGAGGACACACCTCTGCAGAATCTTGTCAAGTCCCAATTTATATAACTGCCCCGCAATCTGTTGGTAGTCAGCAGCGTGGACGACCAGATGTCATTTTTGGATAGGGTTATAGTGCTGAGGACACTGCCCCATGGTGAGGTATGTTGCGATTTCGGCCAAATAATCTGGTATGGCTTCTACCCGGAAGAGATCAACATCAGGCAAATGATCATCTAGAGAGCCCTCATTTTCACCAGTCTCCAACTGGGATAAGTGATCGGGCCCGACATTCAGCCTCCCCAGTTTGACAATCACTTTGAAGGTGAATTCTTGGAAGAGTAGGAGCCATCGGCATATCCGTCCTTTCAAAACTGGCTTGTTGACCAAGTATTTCAATGTAGAGTGGTTCGTGAAGAATTTGAACTTACCCCCTTGGAGATAGTGGCGGAACTTCTGGGGTGAGTACACCATGGCTAGTGCCTCCCTCTCCATGGTGGTGTAGTTTTGCTCTGCATTAGACAGCTTGCGGCTGGCAAAGTACACTGGGTGGTCGACTGTCGTCTCCCCTGGTTGCGCCAAGACAACCCCAAGTGCAATATCGGAAGCATCGATATGCACATGGAACTGCTTATCTCAATCTGGGTGGACCAGAATGGGCGCAGTTGCCATCTTCTCTTTTAAAGTGTCGAGGGCTAATCTACATTCATCCATCCACTGGAACACCTCTGACTTCCATAGTAACTTTTCCAAAGGAGCAGTTATCTTCGCATAGTTCCTGATGAACCACCTGTAATAACTCGTGTGCCCCAGCAGCGACCTCGACTGCTTCATAGTTTCCGGGGCTTCCATGTGGACGATCACTGCCACCTTGGTGGGTTCGACACAAACCCCTTGCCTGCACACCACATGTCCTAGAAGCATTTCAAACAGAACTGCAAAGATGCATTTCTTCAGGTTCAAGGAAATTTGCAATTGCCGACACCGATCGAACATTATGCGTACTAAGCAGGGTGGCGTGATCCTTCAGCAAGCTGTAAACTGTCCAGTCGTCCATGTAGACTTCCAGGAACTTATGAATATATTCCTGGAAAGTAGCTATGACAATCCTAGAAAACATGGTAGGTGCATTGTTCAACCCAAACGGCATCATGTGATATGCAAAGGACCCCCACTCTATGGTGAACATCGTTTTCTTCTTGTCCTCTTCCGCGATGCGCACCTGATGGTATCCTGAGAACCCATCGGTGAAGGAGTATGCTTCATTCCCCGCAACGTTGTCTAGTACTTCGTCGCTGAATGGGGTGGGAAATGGGTCATGGATGCATGCGTTGTTCAAACTTTAGTAGTCCACACAGACGCGGATTTCCGATTTGTCTTTCTTATTTTGAATGACGATGGGACTCACCTACTCTGTTTCTTCCACAGGGAAAATTAGGCCTACCTTCAGCATTTTTTCGATCTCTATTTTGACTTTCTCCTTTATCCACAGATTCAGTCGGTAAGGGCGATGAGTCACTGGCCTAGCGTCCGGCTTCAATATAATCCTCATCTCTCCAAGATCCCTTTTGATCCTTTTTAAATCTGCAACCGATGAAGGGAATAGGTCTTCGTACTCCTGGAGGAGACTAAAAACTTCCTTGGTCATCTCCTCGTCCCAGTAGTCCCCAACTGTAGCCAGCTTGGGTTTTTCCTCCATGCCGATATTTAGTTTTTTTGTCTTCAGCGGAAGTAGATGGACTCCTTCGGTGGTCGGCTCTTCTTTGATGTTCCGATCTCCTCATATCTCTTCAAATTATAGGTGCCTCAGGTCCTCCAAACTGTCATTGTCTGGCTCGCTATCAATCCATTGGCAAGCCAACTTACGTCTGCCATCGAGATTAAGTAATAATGGCCTCTCGTCTATGCTCTGATCGGGGAAAAACAATATCCCTTTTATGGCCTGTAATGCTTGCGATACCAGGTCTGTCTTCCTCTCAAATGAAAAGCTCTAAAAAAATTTGTCTGCAACCTCCTACCAAGAACTGGTCCCTCTCTTCCTCTCTTCTTCTAAGTACCAGGCATGTGGGATGGTACCCAAGGAGTGGACAAACTGATGTACCCATAGCTCCTCCGGGTACCCCACACTTCGCCACTGCTCCTAACAGGCTTTCAGGTGGTCTCTCGGATCGTAAGTTCCTTGGTACCTTTTCTTGCTCCGAGGTCCTTCGTCTTCCTTAAACTGCGCCCTCAAAGCCTCCTCAACTCAACTCCACCACGACAGGGAGTTGCAGTGATTTTTCCACCACCTGGTTGATGTGGACTGTAGTGCCACGTCCAAGAGTGGTATCATGTTTTCCTCTGGTACCTTGTCTTCTACCTTTTCAATGAAGGTATTTACTTCTTGCATATTGGACAAGGTGGGGTACTCCCTTATCTCAGCCCCAATCCAATGGATTTTGGAAATACTGGCACATCTCCTTGTGCTAGTCTCATACCCGCTTTGCTGCCAGTCCTCCCAAGATAGTTCTGATCCCAGCTCCGAGCTCTGGACACTTCGCCAGCTTACGGAGCCGGTCGTTGTCGGGTTAGTGTAATCCTCCCTCTTCCCTGCTGTCATTTGATAGAGGTTTTCCAAGAGCTGAGCATCTTCCCTGTTATCTACTGTTTCTGTATATCTCGAACCTTGATACGCGTCGAGAGGCTGAGTGACTCAAACTTCCCCATCTTCAAAAATCATCAGCTCCTTCTTCGGATCAATGATGGCATAGTTTTCAAAAGCCCAGTCGATCCCTAGCAATGCAAGGTATGGATATTTGTCTCCCATAATATCTATTACCTCAAAGTCTGTGTAAGTCTTTACCCCTGTGATGTTGACCTTGAAATCCTCGAGTTTGTCGATCGACACAATGCAGTACTGGTTTTCCATCCTGAGCTGGATCGGCGAATAAGTCAGTCGTGGCCGCCCTAGAGCTTCCCAAGTCTTTCGAGGCAGGATATTGACGTCGGATCCCAAATCGAGCATGGTGTCCCTGATATGAAATCCCGAAACCTGCTTGTTTAACTGGAAATCTTTTCCCATTCTTCTTTTGTTCCGCTTGACTCGTTGTACATACTGTGGTGTTGTTTCTGAGGATTCCCTTGTTCCTGTGCTCCCCTGCAACACTTCCTCTAGGGTATGCTTGAGTTGTTCCCACATTGAAGCGTTGTCAACAATTTTGAGAAATAGGTGGAGCCATTTTGTTAGGTAAACATGACTCAGTAGAGTCAATGTTGATTAGGTAAATAGTAGTAGGCTTTGGGGCACATGGTATTGTGAACCCATGGTTTTCAGAGCCTCATGGTATTGCATGTAATGGAGCCTATAAGAGGCTGGGAATACTTCATTGCAACAACCGGAGGTGAGCGGTGAAGGCTCACTTGCGGTGATTGGCCAGGGTTTTGGACAATGTTTAATGAAATTTCATTGATTGGGTTTTTCCCCAAGTTTTTGGTTTTCCCGATAAACATTTGTGTTTATGTTAATTTTTTTGTTGCCGGTTCTTTTTCATGATGGTAAAATTGACTTGGGATAGAGTCAATGTTGACTAGGGTAAATAGTAGTGGTTTTGGGGCACATGGTATTGTGCACCCATGGTTTTCAGCCCATGGTATTGCATGTAATGGAGCCTATAAAAGGCTGGGAATACTTCATTGTAATGTAGGCCTCAAGGTGAGCGGTGAAGGCTCACTTGGCCGGATTGGCCAGGGTTTTGGCCAATGGTTAATGAAATTTCATTGGTTGGGTTTTGCCCCAGATTTGGGGGTTTTCCCAGATAAACATCTTTGTTTATGTTTATGATTTGTTGCTAGCTATTTTATGGTTTTTGTCTTCTCAAGAAATTTATTATCCGTAAATTTCAAACAAATGGTATCAGAGCCATTGAATTTCGTTGCACTACGAGAGAAAATTCTGTCAAAATGAGAGAGGATATGTGCACGTGGATTAATTAATTGATGAACCATGTATCTGAAGAGAAATCCTAGAGGACTGGCGGTTACAGAGGCTAGTGACCCATGTAATCTGGTAGATGGGTTCTTTTTATATGGATATTGATTTTATATGTACAAAGAGAGTAACAATGAAACAAAAAAAAATATTATTATTATAATGGAGTTAATTTATTACATGTAAATGGGCATACTGCTGTAAGACCCGGTATGGCATGCGTACCCCTGGGTAATCATTGGTAAAGTCTGGGTTAGATCAAGGTGATAGGGGGGATGTCAAGTTAACAATTACCTGGGTTAAAAAAAAAAAATTTGAGGGGGGAAGAGCTAGAGTGAGCAGGGTTGTCTCACTTAGCAATTTTGGCTGGATTTAGTCAAGAAACCCCAAGTCAAGTTTAAGGGGGAATTGTTAGGTAAACTTGACTCTGGATAGAGTCAATGTTGACTAGGGTAAATAGTAGTGGTTTTGGATCACAGCCCATGGTATTGCGTGTAATGGAGCCTATAAAAGGTTGGGAATACTTCATTATAATGAAGGCCTGGAGGTGAGCGGTGAAGGCTCACTTGGCTGGATTGGCCAGGGTTTTGGCCAATACTTAATGAAATTTCATTGGTTGGGTTTTGCCTGAGATTTGGGGGTTTTCCTGGATAAACATATTTGTTTATGTTTATGATTTGTTGTTCGATATTTTATGGTTTTTTGTTCCTCTCGGTAAATTTATTATTTCTCCAGTAAATTTCACAAATCATTCTCTGACTGCAGCCCCCAGAGCGCCATTCTCATATTTTTTCATGGTGCACTACCTTTATCTCCCCCCACCGAAAAATTTTCTACAACCTCCTTAGAAATATTTCTTCCAAGCTCTGTATCGATTAGTTGTTTCCCAGTGATGCAGCTCGATCACCCACGGCATTGGCTCCTTCTCACGAGCATCCTCTCCCATTTTATTTTCCTCGCATCACTATGACTACGCTTCCTGAGGGTCATGAGTTGTCATTCCCTTGAGTTTTTGCGTTTATCGTATTCGTGCCCCTCTGCCTTGCTCATTCCTCCCACTTCCTGATAAGTTCAGGGCAGTCCTCTGTCGCGTGGGTGTTCACGCGGCACTGGGAACACCACGGCCTTCTGGGTAGGGGGCATTCGCGGGCCACATGAGCCTCCTGATCACAGTTTTAGCATTTCAGCAGACCCTGTCCCCCTGTGCGGCCTCCTTGCATACCGCCTCCTCTGCCTCTGGGAGCCTCATTCACCCTGTAGGAGGGCCGGTCTAATCGGTCTGCCAGTGCATCTAGAGCTCTGCACTGTCTAATGCCGTGAGTTGTCGGATGTAAATTGTAGTGCCACGTTGTAGTTGATTGGCATACTTCGCAAAATCCAGACATCCAGAAGACACCACTGTCAACATTTTAACACGCGTGCTTTGGCTCATTGACAGAACCATATGCTGGGCCAGGGCGTGATAACTCTAGACGCATTCAGGCACCTTCCATCAGGTGGAGCCTCGCATCGGGCACTACCGAGGCTCCCCTACTCCCCGGGCTTCGCAACCGAGGACACCCGGTCGCCACGTGTCCTTCTACCAGGGTGAAAGGTGTGAACCAGGCCTGGCTCCAGTCAATCTTATAGGCTACATCTCCTTAATTTTTTGGGTCATATTGGAAATCTGATGTTGCAGTCCTAGTAGGGATGGGTCATGCGGGGCCGCCCCTCCCATATATTCTTGAGGGTAGCCCACCATCGCCTCTATCTTCATGGCCTGTTCCAATGCATCCTGCAAGTTGTCGATCTTTTACTGAGTGAGGGGGGTTCGCGTCAAGGGAAGCAGAGCCTTGATGAACTAGTCCCTCTGATTATTTGGGTCGATCGGGTAGCCGAGTTTCCCGATCGCATCTTTGAACCTGCGCATAAGCTCCCACGCAGTCTCTCCTTCTCTTTTCTTGATCTCCCATAGTTAGGACAGACCTTACTGGTCTTTTTGGGGTAGCTTAAACTCTCTGACAAAGTCTCGCTTGACGTCCGCAATCGCTGGATTTGGGTGGGCCTCTGACCGCTTTATGAACCAGCGCAATGCCCTTTCTCTTAGCGTGGTTTGGAATTCGATGAAATTTCCTGCATCTAGCATCTGCCATGCCCTCCATATGGTTTCACAGAGGTACCAGTGGTTTTCCACATCGTCATTACCCCGCCCAAAAAATTCTGGGTATCGGGTGAATGACCCCGCCATATTCACTTGCAGAGGTGTAACTAGAATGAACCCTCCGGGTCCTGGTTGCGTAATTATACCACTAGTAAAGCTACTATTAGCATGCGTTGTTGCTGATAATTGAATGCTATTAAATCGACTCAACTCTTTTAACTTAACGAAAATATCAGTTAAGGGTTTATAGAGTACCAAGGGAAGGTAGGGATCTACACTATTTGAAATTTGGGAAGCCGAAATACCTGGAGATATGAATGCCATCCTTTCTTGGAATAGCTGCTGCAACGCAACATACCACTCGACATCATAATCTTCTTTTGGGTGCGCGTCTGCATCTCCTTTACCAGACATCGTCTCTCCCTTCCTCCTGGCTAGGCTCCCATGTACCCGCCGCACTCCTTTAACGGTCCCTCCCATTTCCTGGGGACCCACCTGGCCTTCCATGTCCAATATCTCCTAAGGCGCCTCCCTTTTATCCTTTTGACTACTCCCCTGTCGTTTCAACTCCCCCATCACCCTTTCTCACCACCTTTCGGCAATCTACGCCCTCCGATGTGCACGTCGCTCCCTCAACCTCCTTGCGGTCTCAGTATCCATTCCCCCACTCCCCCACTTCACATTTCACGTAGCATTTGTCCCTCAGGCCCTTCCCCCAACACTGGAGGTTTATGCTTCCATGCCTGATTTCTGGAATTCCATTAGCCCTTCATCCACCATCAGGGCCTTAATCCACAATGGAATTTCCTTCAGGAGCTTCGCTCTTAGTCTGGATCAGAATATAGCTTTGGCTCTGGAGAACGACTGGTAGAACTCTGCTTCAAACTCCACAATATATCTGTCCAAAGTAGATTCTACCCAGAAATCTATAGCTCGGGTTAGTTTGGTATCCAACCGATGAAGGGCCACCAGATTTCTATGCACCCACTTGCGGTCGATGTTTCACGATTTGTCCTTAGTCACTTTGGTTTGCAGCCTCCGCAACCAGCTATAGAGTTTGCTGGGGAAATTTCCCCAGAGGATCTCGTAGGTATCATTGGCAGAATCCAAGAAGAGAACTAGATCTCAGATCGCCTTCTCTTTTTGCCTTCACAGTTCAGCTTGCTGAGCTATAAACTGGTCCAGGTGGTTATCCCACCATCTCTGTATTTCTCCTTCGAAGATCCTTGATACCATGATCTAGTTCCCCTAATGAAGTTTAGGGTCCCGGCAATGGAACCATTTGTTGGCGAGGAAACAAGTCTCGTGGGCAAGACCTAGGTTTGGGGATTGGGCCAACAAAGGAGTCCGTTGTAGTCTAGCACCATGCCGGCATTTTCACCCTAATCCGAAGAGCAGAGAGTATCACTCGAGGCGTGCCGCGACCACATGAAGGAGGGGAATAGATTGGTATTGGTGGATGGATTTGCAACTCGAAGCCAACACAAAATCATATGCATACACAACATCATACGTGAAAGATCTTCTCAGAAAATCATGTAGATACTAAGAAAATAAAATTTTAAAGTACTACAGACATCATGCAACACATTTAACTCATACGGTAAGACAACAACCTTCAAATATATTAATAACAATTCAACAGGATCCAAATTTACATTTCTCAACATGAAGAGCTTCCAAATTCTATTACAGAGGTCCCACAGGACAGAGAGAGATACTACAGCCATGACAGATTGGTAGAAACACAGGAAACACATGGATGTCGCGCTCAGAACAGAGCTCTTCTATGGTATCTTCTCTTCAGCCTTGTCTTTACCTTCTAACCTTCCGATCTCTCTATGGTCCAGGCATGACTCCCTTTTCTTCTGGGTGACGGCTTATTTGTCTACCGCCACAGAATCATAGTTTTCTCTAGGCTTTTCCCTAGTCAAGCCGCTATTTTCTATTGCACATGAGCTCAAAAGGCTATTCTTTCCTTATCTTCTTCATCTATGCCATCCGTCATCTATCTCCCGTCTCTTCGCACCCGGGCAGCCTCCGTCGCTCACCATTGTTGCGCCCGCCACATGCTCTGCCCGCAACTCAAAAATATGTCTTCTGGCAAACCCAAACAAGGGTCCTAATGCAGGATTTATGCTCAACCAAAAGAGGGAGTATGCATGTGTTCTTATCGAGGACCTGGCATGCCTTTTAACCCTCAATTACCTTTTCTCGCCACGTTGGAGTTACCAAACATCTCCAAGTTGACCAATGATCTGATTCTTCATAATCCTTAATGGCCTTCGGTTCCAAGGAAGGTGCTTGGTGATTGTCCTAAGTTTGAGGGAAAATCTAGAGAAGACCCCCAAGGACACGTCATGACGTACCATTTATGGTTTTCTTCGAATTCTTGGGTAGATGACTCGGTTCGTCTGCATCTTTTCTAGTGGACTCTTACCGGCACTGCTACTAAATGGTACATAGAACTAACCCATGGTATTTTTCAAGATTTTAATACTCTAGCTATGGCGTTCTTGACACATTTCTAGTTACCGGTTCACTATGAAGCCGGGACGCATCTCCTGACATCTCTGAAACAGGACAAAGCTACTCATATTTCAGATCACATTCACGAATGAAGACGTCGTCATCGTCTGATCAAGTTTGACATTCCTGATCAGCTTCTAACTCACTGGTTCACTACCTCCTTTGTCAACAAGATTGCACAAGACATTTCTATGGGGGCATGTGTGATTGAGGAACAATCCATTGCTCATGCCTAGTACCTCATTTAGTGTACTCTCATTCTGGCACGTTATACGACATCTTGACTGATGCCCCATGACCAGGGACCTCTAAAGCACCAGCGACCCCATCGGTTGACGGTGTTATTGGTTTCGTCTCTTAAACTTCTCTCAAGTCTTCCAATGGGAAGCAAAAATCAAATTCTTCCAACAATTCTTCTCCTCAACCTGCTCCAGATTCTGGAAAGACCGCGAAGGTCAATGCCATCTAGGAAAATCCTGTGGACAAGACCACCAAAGGGAAAAAAAAGGGCAAAGGCAAAGCCAAATCCGATGCCCCAAAACCAGAATCGTCCAAATCACGTGCTGATGATGGTTCACAGTGAATTCCGAGGTACCCTTACCTAATTTGTGATGAAGACCACTACACCAAAGATTGTCCTAGACGATCTGAAGTTAGTCAACTTCTTAAGGGCTCTAAGGGAGCTCTGGCAGTTCTTAAGGAACCTTTTCCATCTCAGCAGACCCAGATGGTTGAGCAGCCTTCGCCATCTACGCTGTTTGGGTCTCAGGTTTTCATGATGAATGGTGCTGCACCTGTTTCTATAGCCACTCGGTCGAAGGATTATACCGGATCACGCCAGGCAGCTGGGAAGGAAGCCGTTGATGGCCCTCCTCCACCACCTACCTCTGGTCCCCTTGAGATTGAAAGGCCCAGTGCTAAACCCGTTGTATGAACACCTTCCAAAGGTGTTCTCCGAAAGTCTTCCTATAATCCAAATGCCCATGTTGCTTAGCATTACAACATTTGCCGATAGATTTGGCACAGCGCCTTCCACGATGTCCGCGTTGGAAGTACTTCGTATGTACTGTTCCCTTTCGTAAACATTTAGCCGCAAAATAGGAATGTCGTATAAGGAAAATTGGGCAAATAAAATGTAGAAAAAATCTTGGTTCCCCTTTAATATGTTGTGTGGGACTTAAATATGGATTTTCATCAGAAACAAATCAACTTAGATCTGCTAAACATATCTCCCACAAACTAGTATCAATGAGATATTTCCTCTTAAGAAATTAACAATCAACAATCTGATCTAAACCAGAGATTGAATGAAGGTTAATTTATTGGATATGTCACCTTTACAATAAATTATGAGATCCAGAGGCTAGCTGGCCCTTTTCAGACTCTGTCGATAGACTCTTGTTGAGAGGTAATATCCCAAAAGGGTTTACTCAGGAAATCATGCCTGAAAAATGCATTCTTCAGGTATGATGGCTTCAGCTACCATATCATATGTCTAAGAACGCTTACCAACCAATATAAAGAATAGCAGAACTCTTTACTCAGCTTTAATCATCAGAAATATGGGGAAAAGCAACATTTTATGCACTAAAATAGGTGTATAAGGAAAGCTATGTAAAATTAAGCGTCAAGGTTCTGGAATATGTTATATTAGCTCAAGAGGGATTCACATGCTTAATTTCAGAAAAAAAAATGTGTTTTTCTAAGTTAAACAGTTCCTCCTTCCCGACTAGTCAAGAAAAACCCAGATTTCCCATGACCTAAATTATGCAGAAAAGTGCTGAAGCATGGGTAGCATAATTTCTAAATGGCTTGGCTGATTTTATGCATAAATTTCAGTATGCAGGTTCAGAATAAGATTCATATGGCTTATGCAAGGAAAAACAGACATTTCTATGAAGTAAAACCCCCAAAATGAGTTGCTGCAATGCATAGAAAAAGGCTGCGGACTATGACAGTGTTATTTTCTTGAAGATTTAGCTGCTTTAAGTTAAAACTTATATCTATGGCAGATCTATGGTTGAAACATCAGATCGATACTGGATCTGGAAACTACTCAACCTTCTCCACAAGATCCCCTTGGGGTTTCATCAAAATAATACATGTACAAGTGTAGATCTGACTTTGAAAGCTACAGGACTACAGAATACTCAGAATTTATGAAGATTAATTTTATTAGAACATTAATCATATCTGAAATAGCATAAAACAGTAGCTACTTTATAGATTTACAAAGTGAGAGGCAAGCCTCAATCACTAGATAGAATATTTGCACAGAAACTAAATTTACATTAAACCCCAATGCAAAAAACGCAGTTCTTGAGAGGGACTGCGCAGTAGCTCAATAAAAATGAAGCAAATGCTATACAATACAGATCTTAATACAAAATAAGAGTGAGATCCTCTTCCGGGTGGTCACAAGACACCCTCCTTGAGAGAGAACTCCTCCAAAACACTAGATCTCTGCAGATCTAGGATACCATTTGCTGCAACTCAACTAGCTACAAAACCTTCAACACGATCAGTGCTGCTAATGGAGATGGAGCCTAGTCTTCAACTTGATAGTGGCTCATTTCAGTACAATCTCCTCCAAGAGTTACTCAAGGAAGGAGGGAGGATTCCTAAACAGGAAATCCTCTTCCCTTAGGCTAAACAGCCAAGAGAGCTAGAGTTGCTCAAGCAACCTCTATTTCGAAAATCTTTCAACAACCCTCACATGAGCCCACTCCTCCTTTTTATAACTTGAAGGTGTGCACAAACCCTAAACCACCTCAAATGAATTTCCCCTTTTCACACGGATGTCCTCCTTCTAGAACTGCATAGTTTGTCTAAGAGGTTCAATGAATCTAGACAGAACTGAGATTTGGTCATGTTGACCCAATCAAATGTCTCAATCTTGTTTCATATACAAGTGGATTTTATTACAAAGGCCTAGATTTATCCCTTTTCACATTGGGCATGTATTTATTCTTTGATTTAAGGAGTTTTTCATGTCCTCCTTTACATTTTATTCCTCAATCATGAAATGCAAAAATAAACAAGGCAAAATTAATGTTCCAATTAGCTGAAGCTAATTTAGGAACATTACAGTCTCCCCCTCCCAAATGTTGCTTGTCCTCAAGCAACTGCAAGGGTGCTGCAAAATATCCCCCCTTCTTCTTGTGGCCTCCTCCTTCAACAGTCTCCACCATTGCTTCAAATTTTCTGCAATAATTCCATCTCCCAATGGTTCCTCCCAAGTGTGCAAAGTGGCCTTTGGTAGATAAACCAAATAGCTCTCATCATGAAGTAAAGGAAGGTCTATATGGAAACCTTCTTGCTGATCCATGGCCTCATCAAGATAGAAGTGATGGTCATAATGGGGAATTCCACCATCAATGAAGGTCTTCCACCTCCATGCTGTCACCCAAATGAAATGAATATGATACCATAAGTGGACATCCCACCACTTTCTTGCTGAAATAAGCTTCTTCAAAGCTTGGAAATGATAGAGGAAAATAAGTGTTGGCTGAATGGAGATCAAGCAAAACATGTCTTGCTCTAATTCCTCCCATGTGAGAGGCTCCCCTTCATGATACAAACTCAATACATGACCCTTTGTAGAAGATGATACAATGTACCATGCAACAACCACAAAATGTTCCCTCCTCTTCTTGAGATTCAATTGAATATGGGAGAGTGTATTCCAAATGGATACATTCATCCAATGTACCATTCCTCCTCTCCCACATATGCTCCTCATAAAAATAGAAACATCAGCAACATAGGGAGCAAGAATAGAATTCATGTTGGCTGCCATATGAAACAAATGTGAAGGGCAATGATCCCTCATATGCAATCAACATAGTTTGGACTTCAACTAAAATAGAGACTGCTGAAAAATGTTGTCTTCCAACCACTTGCATGCTGCCCCAATCTCTTCATAAGCTTGGAGGAAATAAATGATGGATGAGGCAATGTGAGCATTTCCTCCAAAGAAAAATTCCTCCCCGAGTCCTCCAAGGGAGTGGATATCAACATTTCCCATGGCCTCAAATACACCATGCAACCTCAAAGTAAGAATGCTCCTCCTTGGAGCAACATCCTGCACATATGTGGTTAAGGGATGCATGTATACATGAGATAAATCAAAATAATCAACACCCTTACCACAAGTTTTTCTCATGCAATGGGAGCAGCTCATAGATGAGCCTCCTTCCATTCTCAAAGAGAAGAGAGAAGACTGTAATAACTCTTCCCAAGAGTCATGTGCATGCATAGCTCCCATGCCAAATGTAGATGTGGGAAGGCTGCCATCCTTCCCTTGATTTTCCTGCCACAACATGTAAACTGAAATGAGAGTGAGTGTGGATGATGTTGAGAGACTGCTTCTCTCTTCCTTGAGCCTACCCAAGACTCTCAGCGCTGCATCAAGACCTCCCAAAGTCTCCACTTCTCTGAAATCCATGGGAAATGCCTCACCATGTGAAGCATTCACCTATTCTTGCTGATCAAGTGGCCTTCTTGGTGCAATGTCTCCAGGAAATGAGACATCATCTAGTGGTGACTGAATACATGAATGGAGAAAACCCTCCATGCTTCCACTGCACAATCCAATCACCTCTTTAGGTGCATCAACCTTTTGCAATAGATAGGAATGAGATTGGCCCTCTTCCCTATCTCCTCCTTGTGTATCCAAGGTTTCACACCTTCTCAACAATGGCACAGATGAATCATGTGTTGTCCCTTCATCCCCAAATTTGAGATCCTGGGGATTTTCTTGCCATGCCACAAGAAACCCTCTAGTTGGAGCAATAGATCCCTTCTCCTCTACTTGAGGTGCTAGATCAGATCTAGATCTAACAGTGCTGTTGCCCTTTAGCTCTGCAACAAAATTGAGCAACCTTCCAATGGAATGACCCACCTTTGAAGAAGAGAGATTTCTGTTCTCTTGTGCAAAGGTGTGGAAGGGTAATCTTGTCTCCAACAAGGCATGATGCAGAAATTTAGCCTCTCCCATGGGACTCTGAAATGGATTTACGTTTTTATGCAGTCCCTTACAATGCTATAAAAAATAGAACTAGTTTATGAGTTTCAGGGCTTGAGACTCATCTTCTTTCAAGAAATCACTAAGAGTTTCCCTCTTAGCCACTCCTCCTTATGGTTCTAGCTGTCTCATGGCAGATCTGAGTTCATGACTGCACTGTATATCACAATGTGTGGCTACATTCTCACACACACTATGTGAAGATCTAGAGTTTGATTGAAACTGAAACCCCTTGGGATATTTTTCAAACATCTCCCTTCTTGCTCGCTTAGGATCTTCATGAATGCTCTGCATAGATTTAGGAAGAAGCTTTGTGAGCCTATCTTCCTTCCCCCCCTGCTTCTCCTTCTGTCTTCTTGATTAGAATAGGAGGTGCAGGGTACTTCCTCTTCTATTTTCTCATACCCATCATAAGAAGTATTGGGTACTCCTTCATCTTCTTGAAATTCTCTAGGAATTTCACTATAGCTTCTTCTGCTTTGAAACCCTCTTGGAGTTTCACTGCACCCTTATTCTTCCATTGGTTGAACCTCCTTGGAGAGGCCCCTCTCTAATTTTATGCACTATGAGAGCAGAATTCATCTCTCTCCATCAATATGATCTCTAATTCTTAATCTTAATTCATTGATAGCTTGATCTCATAGGGTGGTGCCGTAGATCATGTTTCATATCATCATGACTAAGCCTTTTCAGGTCGGGGCCTAACTTGCTAAATAGGAACGTTGTATAAGGAAAAATATGAAAAGAAAATGCAGAAAATGCTTGTCTTTTTGTATGCTGTGACTTATATGGGATTTCATCGTAAAAATGTTTAGATGGTATACAGCAGTATCTCCCACAAACTGCATCGCTGAGATATTTACTTCGTACATCGACAATCAACAATATGATCTAAAACATAGATCGATTGAAGGAATTTAATGATATGTAAAATTTCATACCAAATGAGATACAAAGGCTATCCGTCCTTTTTCGTACTCGTCACTCTTGTCGAGAGGTAATATCCCAAAAGGGTTTACTTAGAAAATCACGCCTAAAAAATGCATTCTTTAGGTATGATGGCTTCAGATACCATAGAATGTTTCTAATAACTCTTAGAAACCAATATAAAGAACAGCAGCACTCTTTACTGAGCTTTTAACATCAGAAATGGGGAAAAGCAGCATTTTATGCACTAAAATAGGTGTATACGAAAATCTGCGTAAAATGAAGGGTCAAGGTTCTGGAATATGTTAGATTAGGTCAAGAGGGATTCACATGACGAATTTCAGCTTAAAAAAATATTTTTTTCTAAGTTAAACAGTTCCTCCTTCCCGGCTAGTCAAGAAAAACCCTGAATTCCCATGTCCTAAATTATGCAAAAAAGTGTTGAAGCTTGGGTAGCATAATTTCTGAAGGGCTTGGCTGATTTTATGCAGAAATTTCAATATGCATGTCTAGAATAAGATTCATATGGATTATACAGAGGAAAAAAGACATTTCTATGAAGGAAAACCCCCAAAATGAGTTGCTGCAATGCATAGAAAAAGACTGCAGACTATTACAGCGTTATTTTTTTGAAGATTCATCTACTGTAAGTGAAAAATCAGATATATGATAGATCTATGGCTGAAACATCAGATCCATACCAGATCTGGAAACTACTCAACCTTCTCCACAAGATCCCCTTGGGATTTCATCAAAATAATGCATGAATAAGTGTAGATCTGACTTATAAGCTACAGAACTGCAGAATACTCAAAATTTCTAAAGATGAATTTATTATAACAGAGATCAGATCTGAAATATCTTAGAACAGTAGCTACTTTAAATATTTACAAAGTGAGAGGCAAGCCTCAATCACTGGAGATATTATATTGCACATAAATCAAATTTACATTAAACCCCAATGCAGAAAACGCAGTTCATGAAAGGGATTGCGCAGTAGCTCTAGAGAAATGAAGCAAATGCTATAAAATACAGATCTGAATACAAAATAAGAGAGAGATCCTCTTCCGGGTGGTCACAAGACACCGTCCTTGAGAGAGAACTCCTCCAAAACACTAGATCTCTGCAAATCTAGGATACCACTTGTTGCAACTCAAGCAGCCGCAAAACACTCGACAGGATCAGCGCTGCTAATGGAGATGGAGCTTGGTCTTCAACTTGATAGTGGCTCATTTTAGTACAATCTCATCTAAGAGCTACTCAAGGAAGGAGGGAGGATTCCTAAATAGGAAATCCTCTTCCCTTAGGCTAAACAGCCAAGAGAGCTAGAGTTGCTCAAGAAACCTCTATTTCGAAAATCCTTCAACAACCTTTACATGAGCCCTCTCCTCCTTTTTATAACTTGAAGGTGCACAACCTCAAACCAATGCCAATGACTTAACCCTCTGCCATTGATGTCTCTCCTTATAGAATCAGTTTGTCTAGGAGGTTCAATGAATTTGGACAGAACTGAGATTTGGTCCTGTTGACCCAATCAAATGTCTCAATCCTATTTCACACACAAGTGGATTTTATTACAAGGCCCAGATTTATACTTTTTCACATTGGGCATGTATTTATTCTTTGATCTAAGGAGTTTTTCATATCCTCCTTTACATTTTATTCCTAAATCAAGAAATGAAAAAATAAACAAGGCAAAATTAATGTTCCAATTAGCTGAAGCTAATTTAGGAACATTACATCAAAGTTATGCAAATGTCCAATGGAAATCTTTGTTATGCGCAATTGGCGGAATTGATCCTGCTGATTCTAGCCTTCTCACCTTCGATCTAGAGAATTTCATCCCCCGACTTCCGCACCAGATTGCGCTTTCTATACAAGTCGGAATTAACGGCCTCAATATTCACAGGACTGTTGTAGACGAAGGTGCCTCTACCTGTGTTATGTCATCTTCTTACTGGAAGGCCATTGGCTCTCCAACCCTCACTTCATCTCCCAATGCCCTTGAGGCATTTGATGGAAGGGAATCAAAAATCTTGGGTGTTCTCGCGATTCTACTGATTACATTGCAAGGTAAGACACTCAACGTCGAAGTGGAAGTTGTTGATTCCATACTCAACTAAAATATTCTACTCAGTCGCAGTTGGACCCATGCCATGTTGTGCGTTCCGTCCACCCTCTTTCGACTTTTGAAGTTTCCACATGAGGGCAAGATTATTACTGTCGATCAGTTGTCTTTCTTTGCCTCATCTTGAGAACAGCGTCTTTGTCGTGGATCAAATTCCTAATCCCCACAATGACATAGGGTTTGGAACCTTTTAAAGATCCTACTCTTATGGGTATTTTTCCTTTCCTGCAATATTGTTCTATTGTTCCAAGTCAATATGATATCTAGGTCAGATGACCCATGGATCATCGATTCTGGAGCATGTCTTGCTTCTTTTGGGGAATCGATGCCTCGACCCGGTTGGAAATCGGAAGTGATACACAAGGATCATTTGTCGCATGGATCTGCACCCTGCGATAATGGTCCTTTGAGCATGGATCTTGATGCTTATTCTCAATCCCCTTGGCACAGAAAGATCCTTTGCGTCTTTAGAAAGTTTTTATGTACGATGAAGGTGGCCATTGGAGTTGTGTCTCTCGAAGATACGTCGTGGAGGCGATGGGCATGTCTGATTTCTGTTCATACTAGCCCTTCGATGAGGGCTGTCTAATTTTCTTGAATGTTTTTCATCTCAGGTTCCCTCTCCACCGCTCCAAATGCCAATATTGACTCATGAAGTTTTTTCGGAAGGAAATATGAGTAATATTTCCCAAACGATGCCTATCGACATCTCTGTTAAACCGGGGGTCGTCAAGAACATCCATGTGGGAGTCACTTGTTCAGACGATGAGATTCAAGTGTACACTAGTCTCTTCCATGAATTCCGTGATGTTTTCACGTGGTCTTACGAAGATATGCCTAGAATTGATCCCAGTAGCGTCGTGCATGAAATTCCCACCTATCCTGGTGCGAAGCCTGTGCGCCAGAGTCTACATCTAATGCATCCTCAGAAAGCCGCTACTATAAAAGCTAAAGTTGAGAAACTTCTTAAAGAAGGTTTCATATATCTAATCCCTATGACAGAGTGGGTTTCCAATATTGTCCCTGTGGATAAGAAGCAGGGCACAATTTGGGTCTGTGTTGATTATCGAGATATCAATCGAGCTTGCCCCAAGGACAACTATCCCACCCCCTTTATCGATCAGATCATTTACGATTATGTGGGGAGTGAGATATTTTCCCTTATGGACGGCTTTTCAAGTTATAATCAAATTAATATCCTTCCATTCGATCAACATAAGATCGCTTTCATCTATCCGTGGGGAACATTCGCCTATAAGAAGCTCCCAAAAATGCTAGGGCTACCTTCCAACGAGCCCGATTTAACGTCACCATACATTAATGCTCTCGTACCTAGATGACCTTCGGCTCATTTAGCTCCTCGCGCAAAGACCATCCAACATCTCCTAACATATTTTCTCTCACCTATCACATAACCGCAATACATTTAAGTGAAATTTGATACTGGTTCCGACGCTTTTGACCAAATGTCGGAAATTTCCCCAGATTTTTTCCATCCCGCCCAAAACCGTCGCTATACCGACGTTTATAGAAAAGTGTCGCAATACCGACACTTAGAAAAGTGTTGCAACTGCGACATTTGGAGGAAGACGTTGCAATTGCGACACTATGGCCCAAAGCGTCGCTATTGAGACGACTCTAAACGTCGCAACTGCGACACAATGTCTAGGTGTCACCATTGCGACGTTTGGAGGCACCCATCCTAATAGCGACGCCTTTTCCGCCGTCGGTATAGCGACAATTATTTTCACGCTACATAAAAATACCAAACTTATATGCGCGCTACATAAAAATTCGAAACTTATATGCGCGCTACATAAAAATGATTTTATTGTTTCGTATTTGTCGCAATAGCTACATTAACGTTTGATATCACGCGCGCATTCGCCCTCTGCTCTTGCAGAACAGCATTTTCCCTCAGCATTCGCGCTCAGCTCTTGCAGAACAACATTTGCCCTCAGCATTCGCCCTCAGCGTTCGCCCTCAACTCTTGCAGAACAGCATTCGCCCTCAGCTCTTGCAGAACAACATTCGCCCTCAGCTCTTGCAAAATGGTAAGTTCTTACTGCAGGCCCTTCCTCCTATAGTAGGGTTGACTCTATTTCGGTTTTTTTGGTCAATTCTATTGGATTGTGTTAGGCTGTATGGTTCTCTCTAGATGTCAAGAATCAAGATTCAATACCCTCTATTATCTTCATCACCCAATACAAGATTTAAATTTTCCCCAAAGAAACGCTTATTAATTTGGCAGCCATTATTTCTCCCTGCTTTAAAAACCCTACATTTAAATGAAAACAAGCATTTCATTTCAACTACAAAAATCTATTAGTGTTCAAATTTACATGTGTGCTACATTAACGTCTGATATCACGCACGCATTCGCCCTCTGCTCTTGCAGAATAGCATTCACCCTCAGCATTTGCCCTCATCTCTTGCAGAACAGCATTCGCCCTCAGCATTCGCCCTGAGCTCTTGGAGAACATCATTCGCCCTCAGCATTCGCCCTGAGCTCTTGCAGAACAGCATTCGCCCTGGATTCGCCCTTAGCTCTTTCAGAACATCATTCACCCTTCATTCGCCCTCAGCTCTTGCAGAACAGCATTTTCCCTCAGCATTCGCCCTCAGCGTTCACTCTCAGCTCTTGTAGAACAACATTCGCCCTCAGCTCTTGCAAAATGGTAAGTTCTTACTGCAGGCCCTTCCTCCTATAGTAGGGTTGACTCTATTTGGGCTTTTTTGGTCAATTCTATTGGATTGTGTTAGGCTGTATGGTTCTCTCTAGATGTCAAGAATCAAGATTCAATACCCTCTATTATCTTCATCACCCAATACAAAATTTAAATTTTTCCCAAAGAAACGCTTATTAATTTGGCAGCCATTATTTCTCCCTGCTTTAAAAACCCTACATTTAAATGAAAACAAGCATTGCATTTCAACTACAAAAATCTATTAGTGTTCAAATGTACATGTGTGCATCACTTGTATAGGGTATTCCTTTTCCACTTTCACATTATCCAAGAATGTGTGCAGTATAGTTCATATTTTTTGTGATTTAGATTGTCTTGAAAAAGGAAAGGTAAATTATTTCCCATGGAAAAAGAAGGTTTTCCCCTTTTATAGGTTGTTTGGACTTACGTGGAAAAATTTATGGTATGCCTTTCATATTATGTAGTTTAAATTTGAATTAACAGATTATTCTACATGAAAATATAACTACCTATGTGATGTCCTTCATCACTAATTAAAATTATAGGGTTTCAATTTCCTAGACTCTAACTCATCTGATGCTAAATTCTAGGTTCTCATTGGTGGATCACTCTTCCATTGATTTCCTTTCCCTCTGGATCTTATCATACTTTAAAAGTCATCAATGATACATATATTATTTCAGGTATCCCAAAAGGCTTTATAGTAGAACATATTGTGAAGTTTTTTTGACACTTGAGGATTCTTTTTAGAACTGCAACGTGGTCTATTCTATCGAGTTATATATCAAGCAACTTGTCCTTAATAACAACACTATGAGGTAGGTTCAACCAGTTTGAACTTGTTGGGACATAGCATATGAAGTTGTGTGATGAGTCCATATCACAGGTCTATTATGGTGAAAAAAGTGAAGACACGTAATGGTAGTTATTATGTTAACATTACTAGAAACATTTTCGAAATTATCCATGCTATCAAGATGTCAAAATTCCAGGCATTAGGTGTCAATACTCGTAGCTAATAGATAATAATAATAATATAAAAAAATCACAACTTTATTCTTGAAATATGATTGTTACACATTGGTAACCTATTTCATGAGTTACTATCACCCAAAGATTTCAAAACAAACTTAAAATATAAATTAAACCAACATGAGAATCCAACTAAGGGTTTCTCGACAAAATCATGCCATAACCTGGCATTTTGAAACCCAAATTTGAATCCATCATATGTAATACAATGCAAACTCAGATGGATTTTCAATGCATGTTTTCATGCTACACTTATTCTCTATCTAGATATCATTTTTTAAATGGAACCATTAGTCAAGCCCACAGTCCTTTTTATGTGAAAAATTTCAGCTCTATTTGAGCTCTTTTTTGCTCCACCACCTCCATAAACCAGTGTTACATGGGGTCTCGCCCCCCCACCTAGGGTTCTAGATTCCTTGCCCCCTCGTGCTCCGGGGTCTTGGGGAATTCTAGGGGATGTTTCCCTCACGCCCCCTCACGTCCCCTCACCGCCCCTTTTAGTTTATGGTTTCGTGTTAAAAGTTGATGTGCCACTTAGCATATTTGAGAATCCAAGTGATTCTGATTCAGATGGTGACATGGTTGATCTTGATATATTCGTGCAGAAGTTGGATGTAGAGACTAGTGGGGCATTAAATTGAGCATTTATGCTCATTTATCAGTATGATGATATCATTTGATATTCATATGTTATGTTTTATGTTTTATGTTTCATACATAACTTATTTGCGTTTAAGTTTTATGTTTCAGACTTGAGTTGTAAACTTCAGTTTAAACTCTATTTTGAATCTTGATATAATATGTCATATGATATCTAAAACTTTATTTTCATTGTACATTGTTAGTAGTTACATTAATGATTATATAGTTACAAACTTACAAACTTACATGCATGATTGTATGATGTATGTTTTAACTTTTTAACTTTTAAATTTGTTTCAATTATATGATTCATCATTCATCGATTTGTAATTTTATCATTTATGATTTATCTTTCATGATGCAAGTGTATGATGACTGTATATACATTCCTTGAAAAAATATAGTTACATTTTAAATATTAAATTTTATAATTTTTAAGACCCCGACGTCCCCCCACGTTTCCTGAAAATTGGTAGGGAGCTTTTGCATAGGCCACTCCCGCGCTCCCTCGCCCCCTCGCTCCCACCTCCAGGGGACTTGGTGGAAGATTGCCATAAACATATGCAAACATATATCATGATCTTGGAATTCCATTACATATGTATGTGCCAATGTTCCATAATCATGCCCCATCATCAATTTAAGAAATTTCCATTGAATATCAAATTATGGAGGGGGGGGGGAATTTTTGCTGCAACATTTGGCTCAAAATCAGGGACCATCTCCGTATGAGGTGAATGAGAACTATAGATATTTGAAGAAGTAGATTAGTGCCTTTTCCTTTGGCCATGAAGTCATATACAGTCATCCATCACAAAAAATTGTCTTTGTTCATTCTCACCTTGAAAGTTGCAAAAATTCATGCCCTAATTGAAACGACACAAAATTTGAAAGATATAATAAAAATGCAAGCTAGAAGTGCCCTATTAATACAAAGGGAAAACCTTCCTACCTACCCTAACCGAGATATAAATTCTACGTAAAAAGCGGCTCAGGTAGCCGGAAAATATTTGAAATATACCAGGGACACCTATAGGACGCAATTGCAATTTAACCCTAGATATGAGCGTCCTCTCGCAGTTTCAGAGAGTGAGTGGAGAGCACTCATCCATGATGGAAAAGAGAAAAGGGCAAAGAAAGAAGGAAAAATGCCAACCGGACCCGCAAGGTAAATTACAACTTTAATTCAATAGCTTTAATTTTCTTTATGTCTAAAATAAAAGTGTGCTACGTCATATCTGACTTCAATCTTTTGATGCTAGGTTGTCTGACACCTCAAAGGCAACCAAAGCTAGGATTGAGAAAAAGGGCCATCACAAGCTAGGCCAGGGTGGCTACTTGAAATTAGCTGCAAGAATTGTAATTAAGTAGCTAAACATCTTATAATTAATTGTATCTCCTTCCAACGTTTTTGTAATCCTATCAAATATGATTAAAAATACACAATCATATGTAATGTAGGGTGATGACTTCGGAATAGAAACTACAGAGGAAGATAAAAATATCGCTTTCCATTTCGGCTATCAAGCTGTAGTTGAACGTCGCAGAAGCTTGGGGCAAGTCCCAAGATCCAGAATGCCTGATAAGGTAAAACATTAACCTTTCAATATGTTTGTTTTCGTCCATAAATTTAATGTCTAACAAATTTGTTTAAATCAGGGGAGTAGCACTACCGACGAGGAAAATAACCCAGTTTTAGAGCCAGATGTAGATGTTCCTCGCGTGCAACCTGATCATTGTAGTGGGGACCAGGCCGACAATGCTACTATCAGTGAGGGCCGTGACGGTAATTAATTTCCACTTGTAATTTTTTCTAATTATACCTTGATGGTTGTCCTTATAACGTTTTTTGTTTAAATGACAGAGAATGTTTCCCTTGAGGATCTTACCACCAGAGAGGAAGACAGGGCAACAGTCCCAACGGCGACAACTGGTGCACCGGGTAAATAATCTCATTGCAATTTTTTTTATTAATATTACCAAACTAGTTCAATGATATTTAAAAACTGACAATTAAAATTTAATATTATCTGTTTTTGTAGGCGATGCCCCGTCACTGGATGAGACCAGACATCGTGACAACGCAACTAGGTCGGCGGCGACAACTGGTGCACCAGGTAAATAATCTCGTTGCAATTTTTTTTTATTAATATTACCGAACTAGTTCAATGATATTTAAAAACTGACAATTAAAATTTAATATTATCTGTTTTTGTAGGCGATGCCCAGTCACTGGATGAGCCCAGACATCGTGAATACGCAACTAGGTCAGCAGTGCGGGTTGAAAGGCACGAAACAGGAGCAGAGCACGATGATATTGATGATGTAATTAGGAGCTTTAAAAATAGGAAGAAGAAAAAGAAAATTTGACAATGTAAAATATTGTATTATTATAAGACAAACGTTGCCATACTTGGAACGTTTTTTGCGTTATATAAAAAACTCATTTATCATACTATTTTTATGTCAAGCATTAATTGCAATGTTTCCTTGCGTACTTTTTGTTGAATTGTTTTTTTATTAGTTATTGAATATTTTTTTTTATGCTCATGAAAGTAAAAAATGAAATATAGATTGGGTATTGGGGAATTGAGAGTGATGTGAGGGGGAGGGGCCATAAGAGCTTCCACCTTCACGTGGTTGGCCCTGTTTAGTAGAGAATAATTTATTGGAGCGATTTAATCTTGGAGCAAACCTCCCTCGATCCAGCGTAGCAACAAAAAAGTCCTTGTTGACTTAGTTGCTACTCTTTCAGATCGTGGGAGGCTTGTTCCAAGTTCATGCGACTCCAATAAATTGTTCTTGAAACGAAGAGGAGCTTATTCAGGTATGTTTTGACATTTCCAACATATGTTCTAACATTATCATAAGAATGCATCTTAGAGTAAAAAATACTACATCAATTACTTGTATTTATTGTATAGATAATGATGGATTTTGATTGACTTGGCAGTGCAGGTACAAATCCTCTTGCATCATGAGCAATACAACTTGTCAACTAGGGTCATGTCCAGGATACTTTTGCTTGTGCGCTTGACCAGGTTCGTAATGTCACATTTTGTAAGTTCCTTTACAATTCATAATTCAATATTAAGCTTGTTCATGATTATTATCTAGGTTTTTTGTATGTGTTTTTTCATCTATTTGATTGTAAGCAACTCTGCATGTTTCCTGTTGTTCACTATGATTTCTCCCATTACCACTCCTAGGATGAATCCGACTTTATTTTTACATAGGTTACTTTATTGTTACTATGATTTCTCCATTTATGATTTCATAGGTTACATCATGTAAAGTTGTCAATCTCAGGTTGGTGATGAGCTTTAGTTCTCCAGATTTGGGGCTTTTATGATATTTTCTCCCTCATGTCATTCCTGCATCACCTCGTTGTTTGAGCATGCCAATTGTCTACCACTTGTACCAATTGGCACATGTCAATCCCTGAGTGGTGCCACATTTCACCTATTATCAGTGAGAGTTTAGGGTTTCTCTAACATAGCTTCAGAAATCCGATTCAGTGCCTGCTTGAATATTGTCACATAATACTCATGGTTTGGATTGATGAGCATGTTTTGAATGGTTGGTTGATTCATAAGAACCACCCATATAGTCATCTTGAGATATTGCAGAAGTTTTCTTGGGTTTCCTTTTTCTTTGTTTCTGGTTGTTGAGGAGGTAAATCCCCTCTGCGGACAGAGGCGATCCCTACTAGCCCAGCAGGGGTCTAGCAACAAACAAACAATGCTATGACACAAGCTCCTAGTTACGAATGAAAGACTTGGGATAAGAGCCTACCTGGATTCCAACGCTAGATCTGAAGAAGAGATGTCCTCGTCCTTCAGCCCTGGCAGATCACAATCCTTCCACGATCTCCATGGATGAACACCTGCACACAGAAGAAACGAACAGATACAAGCATAGGAACCAGCATACGTAACTAAACATCGGTCAGAAAAGATATTACTCGCATTAACATGATGAAAAAAGGAGTGGAACTATAATCATAGTCATCTATTAAAATGATAAACGAATAGAAGTTACAACCAAGTTCTGACGTCGCAGCTTCCTTCGAACGGGTCTCCAGTCGTCCACGTCTCGCAAAGCTCGCCAAGGAAAGGGAAACCTCTCCAGAGTCTCGTAACAATGGTCTCCTCGCTTGAATAGGCCTTAAGGGAAAGAAGGGATTCTTTACAGCACGAAGGCACTTGGGAATAGGGAGATGCAAAGCTTCAGCACTTCAAGACTAGCTTGCCATGGATCTGAGCAAGCTTTTATAGATGGGGAAGGAGGGAGTTGGGATCCCTATTATTATGGGATTGGCCCTATCAACAAGGAAGGTTCCATAGAAGGTGGCACAACCACTTCCCTTCCATAGAACTCCCGCAGCCAAACCTCCCAACTCAAGATAGGCAATGGTTGTGAGTTTGTTTGAACTCAACTTCCGCCATCCATATTTAAAAAACGGTCCCTAAAATGGGTGGCGCGATTGCTGCTCTATGACAGAGCGCCAAGTGGCGCGACCTCTTTACAGGATTTCCCTGATTGGCGCGAGCACTGAACTGTCTACCCGCGCCAATGCAAAAAGAGCTGTTTTTCATGGATTTTGCAAGGAGATGTCTCAAGGGGAAATGAAGCTCATACTCGGAGGGATGCATTGATGATGTTTTCAAGGCATGACAGTGTTCACAGGTCACATAATGGGTCCTCCATTGTGCGGGACGAGGAATGGTAGGGACGGTGACAAATTACTGTGTAATTCTAGTGGGTGGGATAGTGTGGGGTGATCCATCAATATTGGTGCTCTTGTAGTAGGGAATTTGTTTTTGGGGATATAAAGGAGCATTTGATGTAGATATCCCATTGGATGCATTCATAGATGGGCACGAGAGGTCAAGAATTTAAATTAAAAATATGCAACCTCTAGCATGGCAACCTGAAGGCCGCGAGAGACATTGGTTAAAGATTGTTTTGTGCTAGCCTTAATATAGTCGTGATTTCTTTCTATTATCTTAATGCAAATATATAGTCCGGTCTCATCATACTCGGAGGGATGCATTGATGATGTTTTCAAGGCATGACAGTGTTCACAGGTCACATAATGGGTCCTCCATTGTGCGGGACGGGGAATGGTAGGGACGGTGACAAATTACTGTGTAACAGATGCCCCCTAAAGCATGAGGCCCGAGAGAGAGGGGTGAAATGCTTTACGAGAACATGTCCAACTGAAGGCCCGCCGTCGGAAAACCTGCACAGAAAGATACAACTGATATCTCAAGTACATGATGTATATCTATGGTATGGACGCAGCCATCCGAACAGAGTATGCTATAATCCGGATCTAGGGTATGGGCGCAGCCATCCAACTAAGATCAAACAAATAGACTCAGGTATGGTCACAACCATCCAATCATTGAGTCATGTACATAATGACAATAATCCACAATCGCAGCCTGGATTACAACAGACACAATCCAGGGTCTTGCGCTCCATCTCGACCCAAACAAGTACAAGTTCTAGCATGCGAATGTGTGAGCCGATGTCGAACATGCAAGAACATCGTCTGATTACCAGCCAATGATGAAAGCTGTTAACAGACGCGAGAGAAACCACCAATAATGACGATGGTCCTCAAGGTACTACAGGTACAATCTACGGCGTGTGAATAAATGAGCTGACGTCGAACACCCGCAGAATCATCCGATCGGAGGCCAATGATGAAAACCTCACGTCAAATGCGACGAACCTGCCATTAAGGCATGCAGGCTCCAAGGTACCATCAGGAGTCTCTAGACCAACTTCCTGGATAATGAGTTGAAGTCGACAGGAAGTGACCTTGATCGAAGGTGGGCCATAATGATTCCCACATCATCGACACGAGACAGAGGAACATAATGTTTTGTTGTGAATCGGGATCATATGAGAAACAGAGGAAGGTTGATATTCGCAGAGGTCAACTTCTCTTGAACATATAAACGGCACGACAATGGACTTGGCAGTATTTGACATCAACAGATCAAAGGTCATGGCGACGAGGCAGTGAACAGATGAGAGGTCAAAAGAGATTACCCAAACCCATGGAAGCAAAGTGAAACAATGAGATGAGATGTCCCCAACCCGACACGAATGCAGACAAGTGCCATGTTCAAGAGCGACATACTGCCGACGACAACGACAATGGTTCCATTTTTCCCCCACCATTTCTGGCGAGTACCCCAATTATTTTTTATAACAAGCTTGAAGGGGATAGCATATGCTTGCGATATAAGTCCGCCCTTCGGGCGAACCCATCCTAGTGCATTTAACGAGTCCTAGGAAGGAGAAACTCGGAGAACGTCATTTCGACGAAATCCAATGTCATCAGGGTTTAACGAGTCTGACAAAGGAAGAACTCGGCGTCTTTTCATGTTTAGAGAGTTTGAAAAGATAGCGGAAAAGAAAACTCCACCGGTCCCTTTTCGCAAATAGTTCCCCAGATCCGAAAAGGTAGAAAACAATATCCGGGAAAACCTCCTAGTCGCGATAGGCTAGGGTATTCCTTTTTCGTAATCGATCCAGCCCAGCCCGAAAAAGGGTTAAACTTATACTGGGTGAATGTCGATTCGTGTCCATTTTAACGACATCGAAACGACAAGGGCCTCGGCGATCTTTTCATATTTAGAGAGTCAGAAAAGAGCTGAAAGATGACTCCAGAGTGACTTTTTCGTGTATTTACCGAGTCCGAAAAAGTATAAAATACAACTCGTTTCCACCTTTTAAGTCGCAAAAACCTGTCACTGCACATACCCAACAAGCGTAAAATCCATTTCCGACATAATACATGCAAATATTTGACAAGAAATAACTTTTTAAAACTCATTTTAACGTCGAAAAGTTATAAATATGTCCAATGGTAAAAAATGAAATTACTTTTTACTATTTACCTTGTGGAGAGCAACAGTGGTCCATTTGGAGCAGAATCTTCCGACGGCGATTGCGACCAATCCAGGCAACCATTCAGCGTCTCGTCTGTGACAGGTAAGAGGCGCTCCTTTTCTCTTTCTTTCCATGCATTTTTTAATGACTTCCCCTTAGAAATCAGCTCTGTAAGGGCACCTTTGAAATTTTAGGGCCGGGCTAAGTGGCGCGGGTATCGGGCACGGATCCGCGCCACTGAGCTCTTTTTACCAAAGGGCCCGCGCCACATGGCGCGACTGTCAGCAAAACAGTCGCGCCAGCGGCGGAACCCAAATTTCCGCCTAAAATCCCACTACTTATGCCAAATTTCTTGAATCTTGAAGCTCACAAAGGATCTAATTAAGGGCTTTGAACCATGTGAATGCAGATAAACAGTCAGAATGGCAATCGAATGGAAGGAACGAGAACACGGAGATGAGGACGAAGAGGCCATGCAAAGCCAAGCATGTATGAATGCTCTGAGAGACTGTGGCTTAAAAAAGTTCTTCCTCACGCCATGCTTACGAGCTCAGCCTGAGCTCCTCCAATATCTGATCAACCTCTGGGATGAAAATGACCCAGTATTCAGAATACGAGACCAGGTGTTGGAATTGGAGGTCGCTGACATTTATTTCGTTACTGGATTATCCCGCAGGGGTCCAATCCCTGTACTGACTGGGAGCAGACCATCAGGGGAGAAGATGGAAGAAGTAATGGCGCGGGTGTGCCGTGGGGCACAAACAGGAACAGGGAGTAAGAAGGTATACATATCAACCATCCCTGACCTAGCACTGAGAGTTGTACTCCACACCATTACGCGGGCTGCTGGATCACAGGCACCGCACGAGGCTACAAAGACTCAACTCTTACTGGCCTCAGAATGCATGGGTCCCCGACTGTATGATTGGGCAACAGCTGTCACGATCAACATGAAAAGGCAGCTTACAAAGTGCAAACAGAACAAACTGAAGCAGTTTGGGTATGGTTCCATCTTGGTATCGTTCAGTCTGGAATGCATACCAACCTTCCAGGGCCAAGAGGCCCATGTGGCGAGTCCGGTACCACGAGAGCCGAGAATGGCTCGCTGGGCAGCATTGATGCCCAGATCTGGAGGCGGGCAACAGATGTCCTGGAAGCCCGAGTTCTTCAGGTGGTTACGGCGCCAAATGATCGTTGTGGAAGATTGGCCCTATTCGGGAACTGACTTTACAGGGGACCCAGATCTCCCGCTACCAGAAGGAGACGACTGGGATGAAGAGCTGGGTAAGACCTCATATTTTTGATTTTATGTTTATATGTTTTTTTTTGTTAATACACACTTGTCTTAACACAATTATACATGCATGCAGATGTAGGACCTGAGAGACCAGCCGGGATGTCTCCTATCTTCCGGAGGACACAACTCGCCCCTGAGATCCAGGGGGAAGGTACCGGAGGAGAGGCACTGGTTCAGAACCTCGAGGGGATCTTCCATGGGATCCCAGACTATGCCCGACTGTCAGATGTACCGATGGAGTACCAGCGCCATACGGTGGGAGTCCCAAACCGGCTCCACCGAATCCTGAGGCGGCTAGTGCGTGCAGTAACGTGCTATCATGAGCACCATGCTGATTAGTCTCTAGGATTTAGCCACACCTATTTTTTGAGAGACTCAGTGTCTCCGGATGTATTAAGACACTTATGTATATTTTTTGAGTTTTTATGTGACACACTTCTATGTAAACATTTCGATGCTATATATGCATATCTATTTCTGGATGAGTCTTCTTTACATGTGATGATGATTTATAAATTGCGCAAATGTCTATCTAACACCAAATTTGCTACTGTATCTGCTAATGAATTCAAATGTCTGGGTATATGATGATATGTAATATATTCAAAACTCCTTTCCAGTAATCGAATACGCAAATACAATCGTAAAATGGACGGGTTTCTTACCGAATAGTGCCCGTTCAGCTGCAACACTACAAGCTGCGAATCTAGGTACACGAGCAATTCACGGATACCAAGGTTTATTGCCTCGGTTAATAACTCCAACACGGCGCTATATTCCGCGATATTGTTCGTGGTACGTCCTAAACAAACACCTTGCAGGTCGATCAACTCACCAGCAGGATCGTAGATTACCCAGGCTGCAGAAGACAGATTCCTGGTACTGCGGGAGGCACCGTCCGCGAAACCAACAAATGGATGAATAGACATCTGCACAACCAGGAAGACCCGATCAGAAGAAAGATGTTTACAAAGCACACCACACCATGCACACAAATGACAATCACACACCTATGTACACACACCACACCAAGAAATCATTTCAGGCGTAGTACTTCTTAAGGTACAGCCCATTTCTGGGCTGCGCCAATGGAACTCCTTCGTAGTCTATAAGCTCGTAGGCCCCATTTTCCAAAACACGTTTTACTATGTAGGGACCGTGCCACATGGGCTGGAGTTTACCGGCACCAAGCTTATCATGTGCCTGATCGTACAAGAGGACTAGGTCTCCTTCAATGAAAGAACGGGGAGAAACAGATTGATCAAAATGAGATTTGACCCTCTTCTTTTGTGCTTCGATGATCAAAGCAGCTAGACGACGGGTTTCATCCAACCGTTCGAGATACAGAAGACACTCTTCCTCAGGAGAAGTATCCGGTAAGAGCTCCACAGCTAACTTAAGCGAAGGAATTTCACATTCAACCGGCAAAGTAGCTTCCAGACCGTACACCGGTTGGAATGGTGTGAATCCGGTTGCACTTTTAGCAGATGTTCGGTACGCCCAGAGAGCTGAGAACAGTTGGAGATGCCAACTGGATTTATGAATCCCAACTGTTCGTTGAAGCATGGTGACCAAAACCTTGTTCACCGCTTCAACCTGACCGGTCGCTTGAGGGTAGTATGGCGTTGAGCTGTCGTGACGCAGGCCCAACGCAGCTGTCAGCTCCGCCATCATGTAATCACGGAAATGAGTACCATGATCAGTGACGATAGCTTGAGGGACCCCGAATCGTGCAATAACATGGTTGAATAAAAAAGAAGCAGCCGTTCTTCCGTCAGCAGCAAGTGTAGGCATCGCCTCGGCCCACTTAGTGAGGTAGTCGACGGCGACGATGATATACGCATGCCCCCCGGCCGAGTGAGGGTTACACGTCATAAAATCTACGCCCCATTTCGCGAAAGGGCCGACGGTAATAACGGGATGCAAAGGCAACGGCGGCGCGCGCATCTTGCGCTGAAAAATCTGGCAGGGATGGCATTTTCGGACTGCAGTGATACAATCCTTGAATATAGAAGGCCAGAAATAACCTGCCCTCAGAATCTTTTGGGCAGTGGCATATCCGGACATGTGTCCACCACAGGCGCCACTGTGGCAGTCATTCAAGACTTTCTCGGCCTCGTCCAAGGTAAGGCATCGTCGGAGCACCGAATCTACTCCAATACGATATAGGGTATCTCCCACTATGCGGTAGGGTTGGGACTGGTGCCGAATCCGACGGCGTGCAGCTTTATCCAACTCAGACCGGAATGTCGCGGTCTGAAGATACACTATGATGTCCCCGTACCAAGGATCACGAGTATCGATAAGAAACAACGTTTCGTCCGGTATATGATCTTCAGAGTGTTCAGGAAGAGAGTCTGTAGGGAGAGAACATATCAAATCCGCGAAGACCAGTGATTTAGTTGACTTGGCGGTGGTGAACTCCAAGTCAAACTCCTGCAGGATGACGATCCATTTGGAGTACTTGCCCCCCAGCAATTGTCTAGAAAGAATATATGTCATGGGGTTGCAGTCTGAAACCACTGTTATCGTGCGCAAAAGGATGTAATGGCGAAAGCGCTGTACAGCGTGTACGGCTGCTAAGGCCAGCTTCTCAACATGTGCGTAACGCGTTTCCGGGTCGAGAAGGTTCCGAGAGAGGTAATAAACAACATGTTCATCACCGTTCTCGTCATCCTGCACCAAGACCATGGCGATGGTGCTTAATGCGGCGGCTAGATACAAAGTAAAGTCGCGGTGGTAGTCGGGAGGACGAAGCAACGGAGCATTGACTAGCAATGTCTTCAGCTTCTCAAAGGATTCTTGAGCGATTTGGTCCCAATGAAAGGGAACATTCTGCTTTAACAAACGAGTGAATCCTTTGGCCACCTCGGCGTAATTCGGGATGAAGCGCCTAAGAAAATTCGCTTTCCCTTGCAGACTCTGCAACTGATAAAGGGAGGAGGGTGACGGGAGATTTATAATGGCCTCAACCTTCAGAGGGTCGAGGCGAATTCCGTCTTTCGAGACTATAAAGCCTAACAGACGGCCAGAGTCGACGCAGAAGACGCACTTATGAGGATTCAGCCTAATATTGTAGCGTCTGCAGCGAAGAAATATCTGGCGAAGATGCTCTGGATGATCCTCTCGCTTACCCGAATGGGCAGGCAAGTCGTCCAGATAAGGCTGGACAATATGGCGAATATCATGAAAAGCATATGACATGGCACGTTGAAACGTGGCGCCAGCGTTCTTTAAGCCGAACGGGAGTTTTTTATATGAAAAAGTGCCCAACGGACAGATGAATGTGGTCTTATGTTGATCCTCAGGTGCAATGTTAATCTGGTTGTAACCTGAGAAACCGTCCATTAAGGAGTAGATCTCACTCCCGGCGCAATCGTCGATAATCTGATCGATAAACGGAGTGGGATAATTGTCCTTCGGACAGGCGCGATTGATATCGCGATAATCTACACAGACTCGAATGGTACCCTGCTTTTTATCGACGGGGACGATATTGGACACCCATTCTGTAAGGGGGATAGGATAAATAAACCCCGCGTTCAGAAGTTTTTCAACCTCTGCCTTGATAGCGGCGGCTTTCCGAGGATGCATGGGACGCAAGCGTTGGCGCACGGGTTTCGCACCCGGATAGGTTGGAATCTCGTGTACGACAATACTAGGATCAATTCCCGGCATTTCCTCGTAGAACCATGCAAAAAAATCTCTGAACTCTTTGAAAAGTTCCGTATAGACCCGGATCTCTTCGGGAGAACAGGTCACACCCACATGAATGTTCTCAACAATCCCTGGTTTAACAGAGATGTTGATAGGAATCGTTTGAGTAATGTTACTCAGATTGCCTTCCGAAAAGACCTCATGCGTCAAGATCGGTGTTTGAAGAGGAGGGGAAGGAACCTGAGTAGCATAGCGCTCTAGACAGTCAGTCATTTCCCCCAAGCTAGGCATAAACGAGGAACGATGATGCCCATCGCCCCAGGGTAGCTCCTCCAGAGACATGGTTTCAATGATAGCCTCATCTGAGGGAAAAATCTCTCTAAGAGGATCAGGCGAATCAGCCTGACCAAGCCAGGGGGATTGTGAGTAGATGTCAAGAGCCATGCTCATCGGAGCATGCTGAGGAGGTGGAGGGTCCGATGCAGCAACAATCTCACAGTAGCTGATTTCTACTGGCGTTAAAGGCATGGACTCTCCAAACTCATATACCTGCTCAGGTGTAGGAATCAGCCAGGGGTCATCAGTCCTGGACAACATGTTGACTTGAGCGGTATTCGGTGGCGACGCAGGGAAAATACCCATGAGGACTGGGTCTTTGAAAAGACCAGGTCCTATGCTGTCTGGGGGATTCGGAATTTGATCCACATACGGCACGTTGTTCTCGGAGCTGGAGGTAAAAAATGACAACTGGTCTACCGTGACAATCTTGCCCTCGTGAGGGAACTTGATGAATCGAAAGATAGTAGACGGCACGCAGAGCATGGCATGGGTCCAGCTGCGGCCAAGAAGTATATTGTAGTTGAGTTTAGCGTCAACCACTTCTACTTCCACGTTGACAGTTTTTCCCTGTAATGTAATCGCCAGACTCTTGAGAACTCCCAGGGGTTTAGATTCCCGGCCATTAAATGCCTCAAGGGCATTGGGAGATGACGATAAGGTTGGAGAGCCGATGGCTTTCCAACAAGCGGAGGACATAACACAAGTAGATGCACCCTCATCTACGACGGCTCTGTGAACGTTCAGACCGTTAATCCCGACTTGAATAACCAAAGCGATTTGATGTGGAAGCTGGGGAGTAAAATTCTCCAGATCAAAGGTGAGAAGGCTCGAATCGGCGGGATCAATACCACCGATGGCAGACAATAAAGCCTTCCGTTGTGAAGGACAACTCTGAAGAACCTCAAGTGCAGACATGGCACATGGCGCTTGTGCCAAATCCTCAACAATACTGTAATGTTGGGCGGCACGAGCGTTTGGATTATAAGAGGATCTCCGAAGGACACCCTTGGGAGGTGGCTTCACAACGGGTTCGAGAGTCGGCTTCTCAATTTCCAATGAACCAGAAGCAGATGCGGGAGGCGGTCCATCCGCCACTGCCTTCCCGGGTGCCTGCTGCTGATTATTGTAATCCTTGGACCTCGTAGCGATAGTGATAGGTGCATTAGTCTTCATCATGAAAACTTGAGACCCAAACGGTACAGATGATGAACCTTGTTCGACCATATGGGTCTGCTGAGATGGAAATGGCTCTTTTAAAACAGCCGGAGTTCCCTTTGAGCCTTTAAGAAGTTGACTGACTTCGGATCGTCTTGGACAATCTTTAGTGTAATGGTCACCTTCACAGATGAGGCAAGGAAATTTCGGCTTACGTTGTGAGCCATCCTCGGACCGAGATTTAGATTCCGGTTTTGGGGCATCAGATTTTGATTTGCCTTTGCCCTTCTTCTTCCCCTTGGAGGACTTGTCCGCAGGATTGGCCTGAATGGCATTTACCTCCGCGGTTTTACCAGAATCGGATGAGGCGGGATTAGCAGAGGTATTGTTGGAAGAATTAGCCTTCTTCTTCCCATTCGAAGACTTCTTTGAATTTTGAGAAACGGAACCAATGACACCATCCACCGAAGGGGTGGGCGGGGCCTTTTTGGCTCCGGGCCGTGGTGCATCAGGCAGGATGTCATAAAGCGTGCCAGATTGTGAATAAACAAGATCCAAGTACTGGGCACGCGCGATAGCTTGTTCCTCCATCACACACGCTCCCATCGCGATATCCTGAGCGATTTTATTCACAAAGGAGGTGGTGAACCAGTGAGTCAAAATCTGATCGGGTATGTAAAACTTAATCAGTCGACGACGGCGCCGCCACTCATGGATGTGATCCGAGATGTGAGTGGCCGAGTCCTGCTTCAGGGAAGACAGGAGGTGCGTCCCAGTCTCATACCGGACTGGTAACTGGAAATGCGTGAGGAAAGCCATAGCTAACGAGTTGAAATCTTGAAAAATACCACGGGATAGCTCTATGTACCACTTAGCAGCAGCTCCTGTTAACGTACGCTGGAAAAGACGCAAACGAACCGAATCGTCAGTCCAAGAGTTAGACGAGCACCGGAGGTGATACGTCATCACATGCGCCTGGGGGTCTTCTCCAGATTTGCCCTCAAACTTGGGACAGTCTCCTGGTATCTTGGTCGGAACCGGGGGCCAATATGGATTATGAGCAATCGGATCATTGGTCAACTTCGAAACGTCCGGTAGATCCAAGGTAGCCGGGAACGGCAATGGAGGGTTAATTCCCATGCCAGTCCCAGAATAAGGTCCGGTACCCATGCTCCACGATGGTTGTGAATATCCCTGCCCCCATGGGTTCTGTCCCGTAGGATTCTGACCGTGAGGGGCATAATTCATATAGCCAGACTGATTTGGTTGCTGGTAACCATTGTGTGGGGCCTGATAACCAGGGCGCGGGCCTTGATTAGGCGTCTGCCCCGTATAAGCAGCGTTTGGATTTGGCTGCTGAGCATAGTTAGAACCGGGTGGATGAGGATGATACTGAGAGCCTCCAGAGTGGTTATAGTTCGGTTGAGATTGACCATGAGGATAATAACCACTCTGAGGATGAGTAGACTGCTGATAAGTGGAACCCTGCAGAGCCTGGTACGTAGGGCGCAGCTGTTGATTCGGCTGCGGCATTGAGTGAGCAGGCTGGTGAGCAGAGTGAACGGAATGAGAGGGCTGCCCTGAATGAACAGGTTGACCCGAGTGAGGGGGCGGCCCTGAATGAACAGGTTGGCCCGAATGAGGGGGCGGGCCTGAATGAACAGGTTGGCCCGGATAGACAGGCGGCGCTGGTTGCGCAGGCTGACCTGGTTGTAAGTGAGCCCCAGGTTGCACTGAATAAGCTGGTTGGCCTGGAGGCAGGACACCAGGTTGTACCGGATGACCCGGTTGGCCTGGTGGTGGAACAGGACCAGGTGCGTGCTGGAAACCAGTTTGACCTGAAGCAGAACCATAAAGTGGTCCTGGCTGATACGCAACATTAGAGACAACAGGATATCGCGGTTGCATTGGTAAAGAAGGCTGGATTTGCCCCCCAGGTCCATAGGCCGGTCCCTGTTGATACCCCGGCTGAGGCTGAGCAAGTTGACCAGCAGGGTTATAATATGGTCCTTGCGGATTATAGAATGGCCCTTGCTGGCCCGCAGAGTAGCCTTGAATGGGCTGTCCCTGTGGGTCGTACTGATAGCCAGGTTGTCCTGCAGGTTGACCTTGGAAAGGTTGTGCCTGCAAGTTCTGAGCCTGGTTGTACGGTAAACCTTGAACATAAAGATAGGCCTCAGGAGCAGGGAGACGCAAAATGTCCCCATGCTCGTCAAGCTGACCCGGAAAACCATACACGGGAGTGCCGTCTTGTGCATAGTGCGAAAAGAAAGATCGGTAAGGATCTTGGGGGAGCTCTCCAGCTCCGGCGTTCGGCTGCTGTAAAAACAACCGATACTCCTCCGGAGAGATATTCTCCGGAATAACAGTAGCTAGATAAATGTCCTCTGGAGTTGGCCCAGATCTAGTAGCAGATGCTGAGGCAACAGCAGAAGAGGCAGCCACACAAACAGTGGGTCGCACGGGAACAGCAGTGACGGGCGTCGAAGGAGACACCCCGGGTGTAGTGGCAGCTGGCCTCGAAGCAGGAGATGATATTCCCATAGAGGCAGCAGCTGAAATAATCTGACCCAGAGATCTGTATCCCTGTGGCAAAGAAGGACCAGCTGACGATGTGGTAGCCAGCTCAGACTCGTCTCCCTCGAACAGTCTACGAGGGATGCGCTGATAGTCATCAGACCCGGGAATTTCCTCACCAGAATCACTCATGGTTGATCCTGCCGCTAAATCACGCAGAAGACGGCGAGGACTAGGAGGAAAAAAAGCAGCAATAAACGGTGAACCCGATGTAAGAGAAAGGAAATCAGCTCCCAATCTCAATTCAGACACAGGGTCCGAAAAGGGCCAGTGGAACTCAACTGGCTCTCCAAAGGGTTGCTCGGCGAGGACCGGTCCCCCGTCAGGGAACTCGGAAACAACAGGCTGCTGTGGTTCAACAGAAGGTTCAGAAGCCTCTGAAGAATCGTCCATGTAAGGACTACCAGTGGACGAAACCGAGGGTTCCGCCACCGTGACAAAAGACTAGAAGAAGAGAGCACACACACACACGGGCTGAAAACGAATAAAGGCACACGATCAAACAGTCACAAGCAATATCTAAACGGGTGTGTTATCGTGGGAGATTGATTTTACCACATTGGAAAATAAACAAATTCTACCGTTTCATGTTTTAAGAGTCGAGAAACGATAAAAGATGACTCTATCTCTTTCAGAGTTGACACAAGCGTGAAAGGACAAGCGCTTGACGGTCTTTTCAAGTTTAGGGAGTCAGAAAAGACCAAATGACTGCTCAGGAAAAACTAGGCACAAAGGGTGTACCAGATATCCGTGAACTGCAATATACACCTTGGTTTCAATAATGAAACAGAAATCGACCAAGGACTTTCCGTACGTGCAGGTAGTCTCCCCGAATGCTGTGTTCGGTGTATCACGGGTAAAAGGCGGCAGACTCGGCTTCCTGTGGATAAAGGATTGGAAACCTATAGGGGTCTCCCTTTATATACGCGACGGTACGGGGAGCGCAAGTCCGTACTAGCGCTGTCTAAAGCCAATAGGCGAACGACAGCTGCTAGGTTTAACGACGCCGGAACACGTCTCTAGCCTAGACCTTCTAAATATGTTGCGTTAAGTTCCAATGTTGCCTTAGGTTAATTGAATAAATTTTACGGTTGATCTTCAATTAAGTTTCAATTTCCAGGCCTTATCGTATGTAGTGTCTCCTAAATGCAAGCTATATGCCACGATGCAACATTTCGTTCGATGAAAACTAGTTAAATGAGAGTTGAGAGCTTTTATACAAACGAAATGAACGGAATACCAACAAGAATGTCTCTAATGCAACTAATGCAATTGCACACTTTTCATCCAAACACTAATTACTAGCAATATGGAAAAGATCACAATTTGCACTAATTTAACAAAAGAAAAAGAGATTATTTTTTGATTTTCAATGTTTAATGGCTAATGTGCACTGAAAACAAAAGGAACAATTTGAGAAATGATATCTAAGAGAGCGAAGCAAACAACATTCACTCAACGAAGCAAGCAACCAAATCTCTAAATCGACCCAAAGTCTCTCAAATCGAAGAAAGACTCGAAAACACCCAATGGACCATGTGATCTAGGTCCAAAGCCAAGGCAAACGAATTCTGAATGAAGGAATGAACAATCACTCAAAAGACGCAGCAAAACGATCAAAGACTGTTAAGAGAGCGTGGAGAATCAATCAACAAGTTGACAGGACAATCAAGACACCAAAACTCCCAAGGAGGGCTCGATTCACTATGCCACTAGATGCCCTAGGGCTAAAATCGTGAAATCGATAGACAGAGGCAAACAACCAAAGGATAGCGGTGAATTCTAGTCAAACAAGACTCCAACACACTCAGACAATCAGGAAATCAAGAAGAAAAGTACTGGTCAAGCTCAGAAAGCCAAAAAATGAAGAAACTCAAAAAAGTCACAGGGGTGGCGCGACTGTGGCCTTGAAACTAGCGCCAGAGGCCGAGTGGCGCGACACAGACAAATGCAGCAAGCGCCAAGTGGCGCGACTGTCGGGTTAAAACCCGCGCCAGTCGAGTTCTTCAATAAAAATTAAAAAACAAGCTATTCTAAAAGTAGACCAATACAAGCTAAGCAAACCAAGAGGCTAAAATAATGAAAGAATCCAACCCAGAAGGTTCATCAAGCAAGGAGAAACAATCAAAGCGAACCAATCATAAAAGGAACAAGGAAAACCGGACGATCCCCAGCGGAGTCGCCAATTTGTTGAGGAGGTAAATCCCCTCTGCGGACAGAGGCGATCCCTACTAGCCCAGCAGGGGTCTAGCAACAAACAAACAATGCTATGACGCAAGCTCCTAGTTACGAATGAAAGACCTGGAATAAGAGCCTACCTGGATTCCAACGCTAGATCTGAAGAAGAGATGTCCCCGTCCTTCAGCCCTGGCAGATCACAATCCTTCCGCGATCTCCGCGGATGAACACCTGCACACAGAAGAAACGAACGGATACAAGCATAGGAACCAGCATACGTAACTAAACATCGGTCAGAAAAGATATTACTCGCATTAACATGATGGAAAAAGGAGTGGAACCATAATCATAGTCATCTATTAAAATGATAAACGAATAGAAATTACAACCAAGTTCTGACGTCGCAGCTTCCTTCGAACGGGTCTCCGGTCGTCCACGTCTCGCAAAGCTCGCCAAGGAAAGGGAAACCTCTCCAGAGTCTCGTAACAATGGTCTCCTCGCTTGAATGGGCCTTAAGGGAAAAAAGGGATTCTTTACAGCACAAAGGCACTTGGGAATAGGGAGATGCAAAGCTTCAGCACTTCAAGACTAGCTTGCCATGGATCTGAGCAAGCTTTTATAGATGGGGAAGGAGGGAGTTGGGATCCCTATTATTATGGGATTGGCCCTATCAACAAGGAAGATTCCATAGAAGGTGGAAAAACTACTTCCCTTCCATAGAACTCCCGCAGCCAAACCTCCCAACTCAAGATAGGCAATGGTTGTGAGTTTGTTTGAACTCAACTTCCGCCATCCATATTTAAAAAACAGTCCCTAAAATGGGTGGCGCGATTGCTGCTCTATGACAGAGCGCCAAGTGGCGCGACCTCTTTACAGGATTTCCCTGATTGGCGCGAGCACTGAACTATCTACCCGCGCCAATGCAAAAAGAGCTGTTTTTCATGGATTTTGCAAGGAGATGTCTCAAGGGGAAATGAAGCTCATACTCAGAGGGATGCATTGATGATGTTTTCAAGGCATGACAGTGTTCACAGGTCACATAATGGGTCCTCCATTGTGCGGGATGGGGAATGGTAGGGACGGTGACAAATTACTGTGTAACAAGCATTAAAACTATAGACGAAATATCATCTTCTTGTACTCATTCCATCTAACGTTTTCTCCGACCCGGTGTCATCTTGAGCTAAAATCTTCTACGGTTTTATTTATACAATACGTATAATATTATATGGCAACGGATTTAATTAAGTTGATCTTAGATTATGGAGTCACTGTATTTGTAAATGTATGTTGCACTATCATATGATTTATTCGTATGATCTTTAGTTGTTTAAAACTAGCAATGGGCTTTAATACGATTATATGTAACCCTAATTGACTAGGTCAACGTCTCTTTCCTTTTAATATCGACGTCTCTGTGTTTCTTTTTATTGTGGGTTCACATGGATATACATATATATCGCATTTATCATTTATTTTGTCCTTTTTTGTAATGCTATACATTTTGATATTAAAATCAATATTGGACGGCTAAAGTCCATGGCTCGACAGACCGATTTCCTATCATGTCCCCACGCGGGTTTCTCCGTCATTTTTTTTTTTTTTCAACTTAGTTATATTTCTAAGGTTTTGATTTTTGTTTAGATATAATACTAGAAGTAATTAAATAAGCGCATTCAAGATATTCGAATACCCATTTACCTCTTATGTATACCTTGTTTTATGTTTATATATAAATATCAATAGCTACCTAATAATTCTTCTTGACTATAAATGAAGCTTGTTTCGCCTATTATGTTTGTTTTTAAGACTCGATAGTGATGGTGCATCCCCTTGAATGTTATTATAAAACTTCTATAGAGTAAAGTTACCCTTTTTTTTTTATAACATTATAAATGTTGCAAAGTTCATATATGCATCTATTTAGGATATAATTATACTTTTATGTTTACATCCACAATCTATGTTACAATATATTGAATCCTTCTGCAACATATTGTATATTTTTTTCATACATTGCTAATATGATGATTTTCTTACCATACACATAACCATGACATAACGGTTGGTGTCTATAGAATATAACCGTTAATCTGTGAGTCCAAGTAACCTTCGGATCTGGGCTGACAGTTTGAGATTACGGATTTTCTATCTCGGTTACAAATTGATAGCAGTTCTAGGGGAGTATTTATTATAGACTCTGTTAAATGTAGTACTACCAAAATCAAATAAATTTTCTTAAGGTTTTTATATGTAACCAATTCATACCATCGGAACATTTAGAGCGGAATTTTGTGTGGAAATAACATTGATGGCCTCTGCTTTAAGATCCTCTTTATCTCCCGAGGATTCATAACAGAAGCGAGAGAGATCACCAATCGGCCATTGATCCACCTACGTGATCGGTCAGGAAAGCTGACTTATTTAAGCTCATAATTCCCCAAAGCATGTTTCTAATTCTGCGTCCAGAATAGCAGGATGCTTTCTTTCCTGTTTAGCCTAGGCTTCCCATCTTGGGATTCTTTAAAGCTGCTTTAAGCTTTTCCTCAGCTTTTCCAACTTTTTCTCACCTCTTCCCAACTACTCCTCTTCATTGGGGAAATTTAGATTCCTCCTCAAATCTAAATAAATTTCTTTCAAGGATTTTTAGAAAGATTTTTGGGGATTTGTTGCCTTATCCATCCTCATGGATTTGGAAAGTGATCCCTAATTCTCTTTTTGGTCAAAATGCACAATCATTTTATTTATTTCTTCAAATAAAATATGCAAATACATTCACACCAACTTATCCCTTGGGGTCCACCCCCTTAGGATTTCAGTTCAAATGTCTAACCTTTTTAAAATTCAACACACAAATTGGGGGTGTTACATGCGCTCAATCGTATCACAAACTTTCAATCGCATGCGTTTTTGTTGCGCCCCCGATTGCCGATCCCCGATTCGATCCTGACCGTCGATCTGTTTCGTGATCCGACGGCCATCGCACACCCTTGCGATCCCTCCGATTCATTCCATGCCATCGATCTGGTCCTCAGATCAACGGCCAGCGCTCAATCGCAAAGGGCTCAATCGCAAAGTTTCAATCGCATATTGTTGTGTGACCTCCCCGATTGCGATCCTCCGATTAAATCTGGGCCGTCCATTTCCCGCCTATCCAACGGTCCTTATTCCCTCCGATCGCAAGCCTTACCGCCATTTCAAAACCCTCTGATTCACTTTCCATCGTTGATCTGATCTGCAGATCAACGGCCAGCGCTTAATCGCATCGCTGCATTTCAATCGCATGCACTTACCTGCCACCCCCGATTGAGATCCTCCGATTAGATCTGGACCGTCCGCGTGTCCAGATCGGACGGTCCAAAACCACCCCGCCTTTTTTTTCTTCTCCCCGCTCTCGTTTTTCTGTTTTGCGCCGATCTCCACCGTTAGATGTTTTTATCCGACGGCTACGCTCTTCCCCCGCCATCTGAAGCAGTTTAAACCTATTTTCCGCAGGATTTCTTAATTGTTTTGTGTTTGATGTAGGTGTTCTAAATGGTTTTCCATTGTATAACGAAGAAATGCCAAGGGCTGGGAATGACGATTCTCATGCTCTCGTTTCATTACAGAGAAGCCATTCACGGGGCTCTATTCCATGTTTCGTCAGTACTCTATGAGTATTGATGCCGTAAAGCCCAGTGCGGGTCTGCACATCGACAAGACACTATTTTAATTCAAACACAGTTAAAGAGCATCGGTTTTGAAGATAGAGCACAGCAGATGAAGATTGAAGATAGTTTTTATGGGGATTAGGGCTAAGACAGTTATTAAAAGTCTAATCCCCAATCTAAAACACAGTTTAAAAGAAAACCTAAAGTGTTTTATCAGACAGAAAGCCTCCACCGCCACATCTGAGGCAAATTGATTCCTCAGCTACCACCGAGCCACCTGTTGCCTCAAAGCATTCAAATAAAGGCCGAATTTATTGAAGAAAATCTGATATTCACCTCCAGCACAACCAAGAAATTACTCCACACAACATACAGAGCATCAAAGTCAAATAAAGCTTCCTTCGAGCTTTGATATTTATTGTAAACAGTTAATACAGTGTTCCACCTGTGAATTTCTTCATCGAGCCCCTCAAAAGGCCACGAAGTCTTGAAACTGTATTAATTATCCTGAGAGATCTTTTCTCAGATCACCTCCTCATCCTTCTATAAATACCTCAGAAGAAGATGAGAAGTTTTTGGTTGCAGAACTTTGAAATACACTTGAGCTCGAGACTTCTATTTGTACATAGTGTTCACTGGCCCTTGAAGCTCTGTTTGTGCTAGAGTAGTTAGGTTGAATAGTGAAGATGATTGCTGAACTGAAACATTGGACTTGAAAATTGTAACTGGTTTGACATCAATATAAAAGTTGTTTCTTAGGATCCTGGTCTTTATCACTGGTGAAGTGCTTCTTTCTTTGTTAATCGTTTTCCTTCTATGTATGCCATATTGTTCATTTTCCCTCTATAAAGAACAGTTTAAACAGGGTTAGGATTTTCTGTATAACAGTAACCTTCTCTCGCTGAGAAATCTTTATCTTAATGTTTTCTTCATATTTGTTTATTTAAGAATGATTCAATACAGTTTAAACAGTTAGGAATGTTGGCGTTCGCTCGTCCTCCTGTTTGCTCAAACATTGTTCTCGAATGTTATTTCCATTATTTGCTATTAAAGTTAGACTAGAGAAGATATGGTTTGCCCTGATTCCTAGATTCTTTTCTCAAAAGGCAGATTCTGAAAGTTTCCCTTGGTGTTGACTGAAAGCAGACTAGGTTTAAAAGTACTTTATCTGATCTTAAGTTACACTCTGTTTTTCTTATGTGTTTTCATACCTTCTGAAGGTAATTATGTGGATTACTGGATTGTTTGTCAATTAAGCTGCTTTAATAAGAACTTTCCCAAGAAGTCTATGGTTAGCCCTGTCCTTGGTTGGTTTTAAAACAGTTACTTAAGAGGCTTTTCTTGTTTTGGACTGACTATAAATCCTCTGAGAAATTATTATCAGTTTCCACCCCTCCAACATTTTAATGTTTCCATTTCATCATTTTAATCTCAATAATCTTATGGTATAGATAACTTTCCCCTTGGATCACACTTGATGTTGTTGTTCAATTAAAGCCCGGATATGACTCCATAGCCCAATGGACTAAAAACCAGCGTTATATCTATCTATCTGCCAAAACTATTCTATTTGCTTGCAACTTCTCACTTTTGAAACTTTGCACTTAGGACTTTCCCCTCAAGTAACATTTCATGCTCAACCATCCAAAACAAAACAAAACCCTTGGCCTTCATAACTAGCCTAATATCATTACCTTAAGCTTTTCAAAGACAATATCCATCTTTGTACATATTGGAGAGATCCCTCTCCGTACTCAGGAGGGCAAGATCCTAGAATCCCAAAGTTTGGTTGAAATGATGTTAACTCTGTGATTGGACTCTCCCAATCTTGCTAATAAATTACAGAGACCTAACACCGTCCAAGATTTGCATAAACAAATTTTACCTGACAAAGAAATTTCCAACAAATTGGAGGCATGCACAATGATTAACCTCAATGTTTCTATGTAAAAACTATATTTTATTCCATGATTTTTGGTGGATGTCGTGAATTTCCAAATCTTTGGTGGATGTCGTGAATTTCTGGAGTTAATGTCATTACAGAAGGAGAGGTGTGCTATGAGCAAACTACACAAGATTAATAATTAATTTGGACAATAAAGTATTTAGAATTGTTGGCACCATGGATTTTTAAGTGGTGATATTATCCATATTTTTAGTGACATTTTATAATTCCGATGGACATGAGAAACCACAACTTTATGGAATTAGGGCCACTTTACTAGCATTGGCAAGTGGAAAGTGCAAATTTTTGACTTTGAGGTTAATAAAAATAAATCAATTAAATTCACTTGAAATTTACATTTAAAATATAGAGTTGTATTTAGTGTTATTTTTTAAAAGTTTTCAAAATTACTATTTTTATCTAATTTGTATAAAAATCATATATTTATTAAAAATTAAATTTGAATAACACAATTCAATATTTTAACTTAACTTTCTCAATTTAATATTATTATTTTTTTATATAAACAATAAATTACATATATATTATTTGATTAATTTTCTAAATCGGCATTCCCCATCCCTATCGCTATTATCAGCCCGCAAATAAAATTTTGTAACTAAATTGAATTGAATTTAAGGTAGGGTTTTACCCATTCTTGTGTGCTAGGCTCGATCTAGGTTGTGTCCAGTTTGAATGTTTTATATAGCAGGTTTTATATCTTTATAAAATATAGTTTGAAACAGTTTTTCTTTTATAGCTCGTAAATATCAAGAGGAGTTGTATAGTTGGAGCTTGCACAGAGAGTCATACAGAGGGAGAACGGAGTCATTAATAGGAATATGGAAGGAAATATGGAAGGACGAGCTCAATACAGTGGGGATGATGCAAGAAGGACAAGATCAACATTGTGCAGGGAACCAAGAACAGATTGCACAGGAATGATTTGGAGAGCAGGGTTTATATGTATGTTTTTTTTTTAAATTATTATATTTTGTTAAATATAAGACTTTTGTGATCCATAATGTAAATGAATGTATTTATGTGATTAATCCAAAAAACACTCATCTACATTATTATATTTATTAAGGAATTTTGTAACATTTAAATATTAAAAAAATCCATTCAATATTTTTATCTATTTTCTTGTTCAAATTATTATACTTATTAAGAAATTTTGTGATATTTGAATATTAAAAAATAGCATGTTATATTCCTTTTAATATTGAAAATAACCCAAACAGGTATAAATGATGTGGTGTGATCCCTCCAAACGGCTAGGGCAGGGAGGACGTGGCATGGCCACTCACAAATTAGCGGTTGATTGAAAACGATATTTTGATTATATAATGAGGATTTTGATCATGATGTTCACAAGTTCAAGTTGAAGGAGGATAAGGACGGTACCGGAGTGAATGGAATTAAGACGATGCCCTTCGGTGTGGGGAGGAGGAGGCACTAGCCACATCGCCGCTCCCAGTCGACTAGGATGCGTGCCCAAAACTAAGAGCTTCTCAATTAAGAGGGTATTCGATTCGTTCATGGATATTTGTGGATGAAGAGAAGGGAGTTTAGGAATAATTAATTTTCAGAAGGACAAATAGTAATGGTTTACATTCATTTTAGTAAATTACATCTAGGTTTGCAGGTCTTCCTAGATTTTTTATTTTGATTGTTCAGCTAACATGTACGTTTCTTTCGTAATTTTTTTTGTTAACAGGTTGTTCTTGAATCCAATCTTGTTGCCCTGCGAGACACTATTGGACCAATAACCCTTCTGAACCTTCGCCATTTAATATTCCTCCCACCTTCGACATTTTTTCCAATATTCTTCCCACCACTTCTTGCGTTGTTGGTGAGATTTCCTTTCAGATTTTGGATTTAGTTGGCTGCAACGCTTCCCAGAAGGCCCCCGTCTTCAAGATTTTTTTCGAGACCACCGGAAAGAATCTGGACGAATGAAGGCCCCATGTTTCATTACTCCTCTGGAATGCAGGTCGTGATGCTTGCGGAGGCAGAGCACCATTACCATACAAATCGGAGGCAAAGCTTCATGAGTATTGACTGTATCGTTTGCTGCTTCCACCCGTGCAGATCTATTTATGAGGTTCTCTCCGGTTCTCTAATTCGATTTGTTTTCTAGTGGGATGCCATTTTTGGATTTCTTCTAAGCGTGCAGTATCCATGATCTCTGTTCTCTTTTTCCATTGATGTATAGTTTTATGAGATTAATTTAATGATATTATTAAAAGATTTGATTGATAAGGTCTGCGCCTTCTTTTAATTGCTTTCTTTAATGTTTGCACCTTCTTTTAATCAACCGGTGTCTGTGTCAGGTAACTACTAAAATCAACCGTTGTCTGTGTCAGGTAACTACTAAAATCAACCTGCAAGGTCACACAGGAAACCCGGAAACCCAGGATCATTGGCTGTAAACAAAACCCCCAAGAAACCTAATTCTGGTCTCAACGCCAAAGGTAAGTTTCTGCGTATTAAAAGTTTCAAGTAAACCCATTTCAAAGAATTATAAATAGAATTGTTTTTTCATTTTCATTTTCTAGTGGTTCTATAATTTTCGAATTAATACTTGTTTGTAATATCACTTTTTTTTTTTGGATTTCTTCTAAGCCTGCAGTATTCATGATCTCTGTTTTTTTTTTCCATTGATATATAGTTTTATGAGATTAATTTAATCATATCATTAAAAGATTTGATTGATAAGGTTTGCGCCTTCTTTTAATGCTTGTGCCTTCTTTTAATCACCCAATTTTAATCAACCGGTGTCTGTGTCAGGTACTACTAAAATCAACTTGCAAGGTTTCACAAGAAACCCGGAAACCTAGGAGCATTGGCTGTAAACAAAACCCTCAAGAAACCTAATTCTGGTCTCGACACCAAAAGTAAGTTTCTGCGTCTTCGTTTTGTGTTTCTTGAATTAAAAGTTTCAAGTAAACCCATTTCAAAGAATTATAAATAGATTTGTGTTTTTTGAATTAAAAGTTTCAAGTAAACCCATTTCAAAGAATTATAAATAGATTTTTTTTAGTTTTCATTTTCTGGTGGTTCTATAATTTTCGAATTAATACTTGTTTGTAATATCACTTTCTTTTTTTTGGATTACAACTATATTTTCTCTGTCTACTGTTAAAAAAAAAACCAGTCTACTTCTTTTAGTTTTATTGTTCCTAGTTTTATTATTCCATTTTCCTTCTGTCCTCGGCTATCACAGATGCCATAGTTTCTTATTAATTCATATCAGCTGGTGTAATCTCTTTGTCTTTCATTTCTCCGTTGTAATTTAGATATTTCTTTGTTGGATCTATCAGACCAAATTTCTAGATAAATTGAATTTTCTTTGATGTTTTTTCAGGGATGTTTTGAGAATTTTGATTCCATCTATTATATTCATCTTAATATCAAATATCAAATATCAAATCAAATGTCTGGGCATATTAAATTTTTCTTTGATGTTTTTGCAAGTATATTTTAAGGATCTTGATAATATAGATAATATCTAACTTGAATATTAGTTTGTTTTCAATTTTTTTTTCAAATAGAAATATTTGAAATATTTATAAATTAGTAAAATAATAAATATTGTTTTTCAAATTTTATAAATGAATCTATGAAATAATTAGATATCTTAGTCTATAAAGCAAATTCAACAGTTGCACCATACTTAATTGAATTGGAAATTAGGTCAAATCTGAAAAGGAAATAAGGATATTGGATAATTCATTACATTCAAATAATTCCATTTTTATTTATAAATTAATTTTTCTGAGTTTTTTAATAACCAGAATGTCAAACCACAAGTATTGGTTGGTTAGCTTTATAGTTTTGTGAGCTTTTTTACAATTGAATAGAATTGGAAATTGGGTCAAATAAGGAAATTGGAGAATTCCCTTAGTAGAAATAATTCCATTTTATTTATAAATTAATTTTTTGTAGCCTTCTAACAACCAGAAAGTCAAATCACAAGTATTGGTTGATTTGCTTTATAGTTTTGTGAGTTTTTTTTTTTTCAATTAAAAATATTAGTTGACTTAACATATGGTTCTTAAAATCAGTTTTGGATGATTTGCTTTATAGTTTTGTGAGTCTTTTTTTTTTCAATTAAAAATATTAGTTGACTTAACATGTGCCTCTTAAAATCAACTTTGGATGACCTTTTCCAATAAATAAGTATTTTTTCTACTAATTTAGATGAGATTAATGGATTTCTCAAAATGACTTTCAATTATGTTTTTATGTTCTACTAATATGTTTTTCATTTAAAAATAAATTTTCATTTATATCTTATAACTCATGTTAGATTTTGTTTTTACATTATTATTATGGTTAAATTCAATATATTTTAAATTCTATTTTCATACATTCAATTTATTTTAAAGAATTTTTCTTATATTTAAACTTTTATTAATAGCTTTTAATTTATTTTGTTTTTTGAATGATTTCTTCATTAATATTCTAATATAGAGTAATGTAGGTTAAGCTTGAGTAGCCTAGCTTAGGCTACTAAAGACTACACTAAGGTAAGCTAGAGTAGGCTAGGTTAGGCTAGACTAACTTAGGATAGGCTAGACTAGACTAGGATAGGCTAGGTAAGAGTAGTTTAGGCTAGGCAAAGCTAGGTTAGGCTACTATACCCTAGGATAGAGTAGGTTAGGCTAGGCTAGGTTTAGGCTAGGCTACTATAGCCTAGCATAGAGTGGGTTAGTCTAAGATAGGTCAAACTAAGATAGGCTAGGCTAGGATAGGATAGCTTACACTAGGTTAGGCTAGGCTAGGTAAGACTACACTAGGGTAGGCTAGGTTAGGCTAGGTTAGCTTAGGTTAGCTTACGCAAGCTTAGGCTAGGGTAGGCTAGGATAGGTTAGGCTAGGGTAGGCTAGGGTAGGTTAGGGAAAGTTAGGTTAGGGTAGGATACGCTAGGTTAGGTTAGGTTAGGTTAGGCTAGGCTAGGCTAGGCTAGGCTAGGCTAGGCTAGGCTAGGCTAAGGCTAGGCTAGGCTAGGCTAGGATAAGCTAGGATAGGCTAGGCCAGGCTAGGCTAGGTTAGGTTAGGTTAGGTTAGGTTAGGTTAGGATAGGATAGGTTAGGGTAGGTTAGCTTAGCTTAGCTTAAGCTAGGGTAGGGTAGGTTAGGTTAGGTTAGGTTAAGCTAGGGTAGGGTACGTTAGGTTAGGCTAGGCTAGGTTAGGTTAGGTTAGGTTAAGCTAGGGTAGGGTAGGGTAGGGTAGCGTAGGGTAGGTTAGGTTAGGCTAGGCTAGGCTAGGTTAGGTTAGGTTAAGTTAGGGTAGGGTAGGTTAGGTTAGGTTAGGTTAGGCTGGGTTAGGTTAGGTTAGGTTAGGTTAGGTTAGGTTAGGCTAGGCTAGGCTAGGTTAAGGTAGGCTAGGCTAGGCTAGGGTAGGTTAGGTTAGGTTAGGATAGGTTAGGTTAGGTTAGGTTAGGCTAGGTTAAGGCTAGGGTAGGGGAGGTTAGGTTAGGTTAGGTTAAGCTAGGGTAGGTTAGGTTAGGTTAGGTTAGGCTAGGCTAGGCTAGGCTAGGCTAGGCTAGGCTAGGCTAGGACGGGGTAGGCAACGATAGGTTAGGCTAGGGTAGGTTAAGGTAGGCTACGTTAGGTTAGGCTACGTTAGGTTAGGCTAGGGTAGCTTAGGCTAGGTTAGGCTAGGTTAGGGTAGGCTAGGTTAGGTTAGGCTAGGCTAGGTTAGGCTAGGCTAGGCTAGGCTATGGTAGGTTAGGCTAGGATAGGTTAGGCTATGCTAGGTTAGGTTAGGTTAGGCTAGGATAGATTAGGTTAGGTTAGGTTAGGTTAGGCTAAGCTAGCGTAGGGTAGGTTAGGTTAAGTTAGGGTAGGTTAGGTTAAGTTAGGGTAGGTTAGGTTAGGTCAGGTTAGGTTAGGTTAGGCTAGGTTAGGTTAGGTTATGTTAGGTTAAGCTTGGGTAGCGTAGGTTAGGTTAGGTTAGGTTAGGCTAGGCTAGGCTAGGCTAGGTTAAGGTAGGCTAGGGTAGGCTAGGCTAGGGTAGGCTAGGATAGGTTAGGATAGGTTGGGCTAGGATAGGTTAGGTTAGGCTAGGATAGATTAGGTTAGGTTAGGTTAGGTTAGGCTAAGCTAGCGTAGGTTAGGTTAGGTTAAGCTAGGTTAGGTTAGGTTAGGTTAGGTTAGGTTAGGTTAGGCTAGGTTAGGCTAGGTTAGGTTAGGTTATGTTAGATTAAGCTTGGGTAGCGTAGGTTAGGTTAGGTTAGGTTAGGCTAGGCTAGGCTAGGCTAGGTTAAGGTAGGCTAGGCTAGGCTAGGATAGGTTAGGATAGGTTGGGCTAGGATAGGTTAGGTTAGGGTAGGTTAGGTTATGTTAGGGTAGGGTAGGTTAGGTTAGGTTAGGTTAGGTTACGCTAGGGTAGAGTAGGTTAGGGTAGGTTAGGTTAGGCTAGGTTAGGATAGGCTAGGCTATGGTAGGCTACGGTAGGTTAGGCTATGTTAGGGTAGGCTAGGTTAGGCTAGGCTATGTTAGGCTAGGATAGGTTAGGCTTGGATAGGTTAAGTGAGGCTAGGCTAGGCTAGGTTAGGTTAGGTTAGGCTAGGTTAGGTTAGGCTAGGTTAGGTTACTTTAGGCTAGGTTGGGTTAAGCTAGGGTAGGTTGGGTTAAGCTAGGGTAGGTTCGGTTAGGTTAGGTTATGTTAGGCTAGGCTAGGCTAGGCTATGGTAGGGTAGGGTAGGTTAGGCTGGGCTAGGGTAGGCTAGGATGGGCTAGGGTGGGTTAGGCTAGGCTAGGCTAGGCCATGATAGGTTAGGTTAAGTTAGGTTAAGTTAGGTTAGGTTAGGTTAGGTTAGGCTAGGATAGGTTAGGGTAGGGATAGTTATGCTAGGCTAGGCTAGGCTAGGCTAGGCTAGGTTAGGATAGGGAAGGTTAGGCTAGGGTAGGGTAGGTTAGACTAGGCTAGGCTATGTTACGTTAGGTTAGGCTAGGGTAGGGTAGGCTAGGTTAGATTGGGCTAGGTTAGGGTAGGCTAGGTTAGCTTAGGCTAGGCTAGGCTAGGCTAGGTTAGGCTAGGCTAGGCTAGGTTTGGCTAGGGTAGGCTACAGTAGGCTAGGCTAGGTGAGGTTAGGATATGGTATGTTAGGGTAGGGATAGTTAGGTTAGGTTAGTCTAGGCTAGGGTAGGTTAGGTTAGACTAGGCTAGGCTATGGTAGGTTAGCTTAGGGTAGGGTAGCGTAGGGTAGGGTAGGTTAGATTGGGCTAGGTTAGGGTAGGCTAGGTTGGCTTAGACTAGGTTAGGCTAGGCTAGGCTAGGCTAGGCTAGACCACGTTAGGCTAGGCTAGGCTAGGCTAGGATAGGCTACGCTAGGCTAGGATAGGCTAGGCTACGCTACGCTAGCCTAGGATAAGTTAGGCTAGGCTAGGCTATGCTAGGATATGCTAGGCTAGTATAGGTTAAGCTAGGCTAGGATAGGTTAGGCTAGGGTAGGCTAGGTGAGGGTAGGCTAGGGTAGGCTAGGGTAAGCTAGGATAGGTTGGGGTAGGGTAGGTTAGGCTAGGCTAGGATAGGTTGGGGTAGGGTAGGTTAGGCTAGGGTAAGCTAGGATAGGTTGGGGTAGGGTAGGTTAGGCTAGGGTAAGCTAGGATAGGTTGGGGTAGGGTAGGATAGGGTAAGCTAGAATTTTATTTTGCCAAGTAAGCCACCCAAAGAGAATGATTTTAGTGGGAATCTTTCGGAGCCAAAAAGGTGCAAAGATACAAGTGTACTAACTAGCATATGATTGTGAGATAATATTGCTATAAATATCCTTGACAATAGGCATGTTCCCATATGTAGGCCCATCCCATATAACCATATCACCCCCTGTGGCATGAGTAAAACTAGCTGCCCTAAATGCGTCGTATACTTGTTCCCAATGAGAATCGCCCTCATCTCGTAAACCCAGTTGTGCAGCATTCTTGAAAACTGGAGCTCCAAAAGACCATGTATGTATTGTTTGAGATAAGAAACAAATGCCTCTGTGTGCTAACTTATGAATGAGTCGAGGAGATGGCTTCAACAGTTTGTTTAGTCCCTGAATGTTGGAAAAACCCAATGGAATTCGGCTTCCATATTTGGAAAGCCAAACTAATATATTTGCCACATGACCCAATATTCTCTTGAAGCTACCCAAAATAGCAGAATAGGATGATGGGAATGGAAACTCATGACAGAGAAGTTGATGGAGGTGATCACCATCAAGATACTTATATTTGACAATGTCGTTCCAGATACCAGAATCGTTAATGGCGCACCAGAAAGACTTCATAAGAAATGCATTATTAAACATTCTCGTATTCAATATGCCCCGTCCATCATGTATTTTGGGTCAGCATAACCTCTCCAATTTGACCAGATGAAATTTATGCAGCTATCCGGTCCCTCTCCAAATGAACTGAGCAATAATCCTATTAATGTTGTCAATAATCATTTCAGGGATAAAGAATAGATGCCCCCAATATAAAATTAGTTGTGATAGCACTGCTTGTATCATAATTAGTCTACCCACTAATGTCAGCCTTCTGTGAGTCCATTTGTTGATTTTCTCCCTAAATCTGTCCACCATCCATAACCAATTCTGTAGCCTAGATATTGGAAGCCATCCACTGCCTACTTAATATTGACCCCAAGGAATTCCGCTATGAATGAAATTTCATTTATGTCCCCAAATTCATATAATATAAATGATTTAGCTTTGTTAATACACAACCTCGTAGCCTCACCAAATCTGGTAAGAATGAAGTGGACATAGAACCAGTGATTCCTGACAAGTCTACCAAATTGTAACATGTCATCCACAAAAAGAGAGTGTGAAGTGGAAATGGAGTCCGAAAAAGAGAAGCCTGATATGTATCCTTTTTGTTCCGCATTGTGCATCATTATACTGAAGCCATTCATAACCAGAATTAAAATGAGAGGAGACAACGCGCAACCTTGCTGAAGTCCCCTTCCTTCTTCAAAAAAATTAGTAGGAAGGCCATTAATAATAACAACATATCTTACAAAAGTTATGCATGACATTATCCAGCTAATGATCCTAAGAGGCAACCCAATTTTTAACAACATGAGATGGAGATATGACCAATCTAGTGTGTTGTAAGCCTTGAACAAATCAACTTTCATAACACTTGCTTCTCTTTTTTCTGAGTGCATAGTATGTAATATCTCTTGTGCAATGGCAATTGCATCATGGATGGATCTGCCTTTAAGAAACCCATATTGTTCGGGAGATATGTGTTCAGAGAGGGCTTGCTTTAATCTGTTTGCAATTATCTTGGAAGAGATCTTGTACAGGAGACTGCAAAGGGCGATCGGCCGAAACTCCCCAAAGGAGGAAGGATCATCAACCTTTGGAATAAGAGCAATAAAAGTGGAATTTAGATTTGATGGAATATGTCCAGAAGTCCTGAAAATTTAAGCCATTTCTGCAATCTCAGCAACCATAATATCAAAGAAAAAAATATAGAATTCTGATGTCCATCTGTCAGGGCCCGGAAATTTGTCATGAGCGAAGGATTTGTGCACCCCTTCAACCTCCAGAACCATGATATGTTCTTCAGAATCTTAATATCATTCTCCTTGAAAATCCTACTGATCTGGTCCAAGAACCATTTTTGGCAGTTTTCATCAATACTGGAATCATTTTGATAAAAAGTTGAGAAATGTCGAAAGGCCTCCTTCTGTATATCCAGCGTACTGATTGCAATTCTTCCATCTGCCCTCTTAATGCGCCAAATAGCATTTCTGCATCTTCTATCTCTAGCACATTTGTGAAATTATTTTGTGTTTAGGTCCCCTTCTTTTAACCATCTATTCCTGCTCTTCAGCTTCCATGTGATTGCCTCAATGAGGAGAATCTGCTTTAATCGGTCTCCCAGTGTTCTCAGGCTGTTGTTAGATTGAGCATTTAGAAACTTGTCCTTAAAGCCCATATATATCTGCTTCATTTTTTTCTTTATGTCTATAATCTCAGCCTTGAGAGCCAATTTCTTATTGATTTCCCATTTTTTTGCCACCTTCTTCATCCTCTGCATTTTGAAATGGAATCAATCCCATCCCACCAATTTTTCAAGACCATCCTCGCTCAGCCAAGACTCCCTAATGAGATTCATGAAATCCTGTTCCTCCAGCCATGCCCGGTTAAATTTATAAGGAAAACCCTGGGAGTGATCACCCAACCTCCATGTTAGAAGGACTGGCATATGGTCTGATATATTTGAGGCCACTATCGATGATCTGGGCACACCCAGTGCATTAAAAAGATTGTCCTTCACCAAGGCCCGATCGAGCCTTTTGCCAATATAATCACCTTCCAACCTTTTATTAGACCATGTGGGAATAATTGGATTAGGGCGTATGTCAATCATGTGATTATTTGAAAACAAACCATTAAAATAATTGGCTAAACAGTCTATCCTAGCCCTGGCTCCCCATATTTCGTCTGCCTGCAATGTAGAGTTAAAATCACCCATAATGACCACATTTTTAGTGATAGAATTCCAGACTGCTGAACCTTGTTTCAGAATGGGAACCTATTATGATATGGAGCATATAGATTGATTATATTAAACATCCCTTCGATACCTCGAATATAGCCAACCAAAAGAATGCCACGAAAAAAATTGTATGCTTTGAAATTTGCCCAATAGGGGTTCCAAAGCGCAATCATGCCACCAGAGTGTCCGTCAGAATCAACCGCCGCTGCATGCCAACCTTTAAAAATACTTTAAAAAGAATTTATGGCCTTTTCCTGGGGACATAGAGTCTCTTGACATAAAATAATGCAAGGTTCTTCAGAGATGAAAATATTCCGAAGGCAATGTTGTTTGGAGGCATCGCCAATCCCCCTAATATTCATAGACAGAAAGTGAATCATTGTGGAACGTCTGTGGGGTGGCATGCTCTAAGCGCCCAAAAATTGTCACTGATATCATCAGCTATAGCAATGGGAATGTCAGTAAAGTTATCTTGTTCATTAGAGTGCAGCGACAATGTTCTAAGATTACCTCTGGAATGTTGCATACCACTTTTCTTTTTCTTCTTGATGGTGACATTTGATACAGAAGAATTGGGATTGACACCAATGGGGGAGACAATAGCCTTATCAAAAACCGTAAGAGATGGAAGGTAAATATGTGAGTTACCCATCAGGGAGTTAATGTCACTGGCCATCGTATTATGTGGGGACTCTGGCAGGTCTACAAGATCATCAGAGGACTGAGGAGAAGAAAAAGGGGCATTAGAAGCATCCTTATCCCTGGGCACTTGTGCATGAGATGGTTCTCTGACATAAAAGTTGGTGGAATTAAAAAGAAGAGGGTCCGAGATGGCCGCAAATGTGGAAAGTGTGACCCTCGTATGCCCAACACTCTCATAAGGCTCTGACTCATAAGTGGGTTGAGATGAGAAATTTCTCTCCCCCCGACTAATCATCTTATCAGACACAAAGTGAACAGTACCATTTCCTATCAATAACACAGGGTTTGAATTTTTATCCACCGCATGAGGAGAATCCTGATCTACCCCATCATTAGGCTCAGCATGAGGGGAAACCCGACCCACCCCGACATCGGAAGGGACCAGTAGAGGGTTGAAAAAATCCCTACCTGCCCCATCATCAATCGGGAACGTCCTATCACTATGTTCAAATGCAGAAACAAAATCATCATCATTAGAGGAAATAGGGAGAGAGTTACCTGAGATAAGACCTCTCGAGGTACCTGGAGCGACATTGTTTTGTCGACGCCCATCCCTTCTCAAAGGACCACTACGATCCACCCAATGACAGAGAGGACAATTATCTTGGAGGTGACCTATCTTATGGCATATAAGACACTTGAAAGGAATGCTCCAGTAGTCAATTCTTTGGCAATGTCGACGTTGCCCCCAGATGAGGTCCACGTCTCCTGGAAAACCTCCAGCAAAATTTACTTCGACCAGAATCCAAGCAATCCTTTTGTCGCTTGCCCCGACAACACTCGGGTCTATATATATAGTATTCCCAATGGAATTTCCAATGGCTCTGAACACTTTAAGCGTCCATAATTCCAGCAGAAGACTAGGCAGCTTGACCCATATGACTCGGCTCTTGGGGGCTTCCATAACTAGATTAAATCCTAAGTACCAAGGGACTAGCTGCATAAAACTACAACCCCGAACCCATGTCCTATGAATGATTTTGAAAATTTCCCTCTCATCCATAAAGTGAATGCTAAACCAGCCATTTAAAAGCATGCTAACTTTCGGGGAGTATCCGATTAATGGAAACCAAAATTGACATACCCAAACATCCATATTAACCTCGTTTCCGTCAGGGAACATCCACCTTCCAATCAGCTCCCTTTTCTGCAAGCTTGCGACCCTTCTACATAAATCTTCATGATCCAAATTGATTTCCTTGACCTCCATCTTCTGTTTGTAGCAAGCCTTATTTCTTTTCCCTCGGGCGGACTTGTTATTTTTATCATGCCAAACAGCCCCACCGTGCACATTCACTTGGGTTGTCTGTGTATTGAGTATGCCTTGTCTAATGATAAATTTTTCCACTTCTGTTAAACGTTCATATTCCTACTCCGCAGAAATGGTAGCTCTGATGAAGGCTTCATGAGCCGAAGTATCAGATTCTAAGCCCAAAACGGGTTCGTCAGGACTAATCCCAAGGTCTGAATTATCCATGTCAGCAACCGATGTGTCTGACTAGCAGCAGACACCGTAGCAAGGCCAAATAGAGGAAAGCAATGTAAGGAGAAGCTAATGTGACGGGAAAGTAATTATATTTTATAGAATATTTAAGGTCTCATACCACGTCCAGGTAGGGGTGGAAGATTTGAAATTGGAATGGTCAGACCATCACAATCCCAATGATATATATTCTAATCCCTTAGGTCAGAGCATCCAAATATAGAAATGGCCAATAATTTATTTTTATTTCTAGAAAGAGGAAGACACCTCAATTCCGATCCTCTATTAGATAGCCACTATAAATCCTTGTCAGATAGTACATACCACATCAGAGGCCATCATAAAATGCAGACGCCATAAATCTAACTGAGCCACCCTTATAGTCACCTCATATAACACCTAGAAATAAAGAAGACTCGAGAGAAAGTTCATTAATCGAAAACCCACCCAAAGGAAAAATGATTTATAGCATACTGACAAGGACGTAAGAAGCCTCTGGAGAAATTCCTTATTCCTTTATTAAACCATCTGTTCTCCTTAAGTGACTGTCGCCACCTTTGAAATTCCAGTCTTATATTGTATATGTTGAGGAAAGCATTGATCCCCTGTCAGACCCCATAAATTCCTTAAAATCGATGAAAAGCCGACACTCTGAGCCTTTTCCAAAACCAGGAAAATCTACACCAGAAAAACCAGGCCACAGAGATATAAATGAAGTTATACGTGACAACAACAACAACATATATAGCCAGGGCAAGTCCACCATCTAGAGCCAAGTCTAAATACAAAGTTTTTCCAAGGGCGAGAAATGATGAGAGAATCAACCCACTTTCTCCAAAGGTAGTACCACTTGTAACACCAAGATGTGGACTGATATTTTGTGTCATGCAAAGAAACCAAAGATTGCGCAAGAGGATAAACAACACAATCAAATTGCTCTACCATTTGCCTTATACTCAGAAAATAACACCCGTAATATCATACATGCCCCAAATGAAACAAATATGATTATGCATATCTCCAATCCCTCCTCATAAGACATTGACAGAACGGGATGATAATGAACATGAACAATAATGCATGAAACCAGAGGAGATAGAAAACAGAGGTAATGGACACCTATCAGTATCCACAACTTGAACCAAGATGAAACATTCCCAAACAATGACTATAGACCTACATAGGAACGCAGCTGTAAGGCAGCACCATCTAGGTATACCACCTCGGAAAGAGTAAACTCATATAGCCACTGAGCTTATAAAATTCATCATATAGATTGTGCTAGGGAAATGGAGATACATTAATGTTATAGGTAAAAGGGGAAATATTTAGAAAAGGAAATCCCTCCCCTTATCAAATACAAACTACATCAAACTATCATTCATCATTCCAGGAATGAAAACGAGATCCCCCAATTTGTACCTGAACTTTTAAATCCACCTCTCGTGTAACCTCAAGCCCTGGAAACCCCATGACATCTTACCCTTTAACTACCACCCTCTCAACCCTATACTAAAAGTATACAGCCTATCAGATGCCCATGTAAACTACAACCTATCCTATAACCATAAAAACCAACATGAGAGACAAACACTGAGGTCATACTCTTGTAAAGTGTACCTATTTTGGCACCAAGTAGTAGTCATCCCTGCACATACCAGGCCGAGCGCTTGCGCCTCTATGTCTTAATGCAACCAAGTTTCAAAAAAAAAAAAAAAGAGTTGATCATTGAGACGTTGAAATGTTGTTCACACGAACACGAACACGGGCTTTTTGACACACCTAGCTTATTAGGATCAATTCTCACCCGCACTTGCATGGAAAGCTTCAAACAATTTCATTGAAAAACAATTTTACATGTGATTTTCATATAAAATAAAATGGTTTCACTGAAATACATTTAATACAAACTGTCACCTGATTCATGGAGGTAACGAAAAACCAAGTAGTTCATCTCGCAGGAAGTGATCGTGATCGTGGCCATCCACGCCTCTTCTGATAATCCCACTTGAACCTCTCCGTGTAATGGAGCTAATTATCATGATCAAATCATAGTTGGATAGCATGGACACGCCCTTCCTGCTACGTTGGAAAAACCCTGCAACGCGAGGGAAATAGACGAGGGAAACCAAAAATTTTGATATTCAAAAACAAAAATCCCATGAACTAGTTTTACTCAAAAGCTAAGGAAAAAGGGTTTTGAGATAGATTATTGAACACAAACTCTACAAGGATTAGGAAAAAATTTTTCCTACTAGTAACTTTTTTATTATGGTATGGTGGTTGATTATGGTATGGTGGTGTAAAACTTTGCATTAAGTAATAAAGTAATGGGTTACAATGGAGTTGGAAAATATGAGATTTCAAAAGACTAAATGGCTATGAAGGACATAAAAGCCAAAATGTAAGTTGAATAAGTTTTGAGGAAGTAGAGATAATTAATGAGTGGTGGTTGAACTTGATGTGAGAAAATGAAGAAGGAAATGAGGATTTGCAAAAGTAGATTAACTAAGAAGAGAGTAGTGAAGTGAGGATGACAGAGTTGGAGAATTTCAATGAGAAAGGTGAGTTGGTGAGAGGATGGTTGGGAAACACAGGGTTGATCAGATAAAATATAGCTCAATAAAGAGTGGTAGTCAATATGCCTCAATGAGTTCTAATGAACACACTAGAGTGAGGTTACAAGAGATATGTGATTACAAAGTAGTAGGTTGGATGCAATGTAGGATGAGATTGCGAATGAGAAAGAATCAAATGAACTAATGGGAAACCATATCCTAAGGCCAATAGAGGATGAGAACCTAGTAGTGGGCATGGCACTAAAAAATAGCAAAGCTGGCCTTATACCAACCCCGACCCTTATGCTTCTTAAATACAAATAGGTAACACTACACTAGCGTGTTAATAATGGTTCAAGTCCACCTCGTAGTCAGCTTACTTATGGAGGAAAAATAACAATTAGAGGAATTAGTATTAACAATAGTGCAAGTTTGAATATTAAGAGTAGCACACTTGGGAGTTTTAGTTATTTAGAGCAAAAAAACAAGAGTTTCGTGAATTTTAGTACCTATGATGCTTTGAATTATAACCTAGGAGCATGTAAGAGAAATAATATTAGAGTGATGTACTACTTAAAAAATTTAGTCATATGTAAATGCTTTGGAAAAAAAAACATAATGATCCATGTACCTTGATATAAAAAAAAACCTTAAAAATGTCACTTTTAAAATCTCTTATGTAGTTACCTCATGTCATTCGAGTAGATATCACAATTACTTATGTAAGTAATCATGCGATCATATTTTTCATTCTCTTAAGGGAACTCTTTCTAGACATGCACCCCATCAAGCATAAATCATCCTAACATATACATTTGAAGTAATATAAATCATCCTATGACTATCCTCAAAAGAATTCTCACCCATAGCCTTGGTGATGGTGTAAGGCTCGTATCAAAATGGTATGAGCTTCTTCTAGGAGTTTTTCAGTTACTCTTTATGCAATTCCAACCATAACTCGTCATCAACCTAAAACTTATGTGGATCTGAATGGATTGTGTATCTACTTGTACTTGGAGTTCGTAACTTTCTATAAAATTTCATGAACTCATTATTGAATATGTTAGATACATTCCTCAAAATTGGTATCGTTGCTTACCTCGTTCCAAGTTTGGGAGGTATCTTCATGTGTTATTCCATGAATATAGCTACATCAATTTGTGTCAATTTTTTGGGACCCCTGAGCACACTTGAAAAGACTTGTGGGAAATAGAAATATGAAGAGTTATGTCAAATTTCTGTTGAAAATATGGAAGGCTTTCAACATGCATATGTGGATCCTCACAATTGTATACTCTAAGGACATTTACAATAATCATATGGGTAATTTTTATGTATCAATCTAGGGATGGAAGGCAGTGGATTTGGTCAAGCTTGATGTCTGTCATGGACCAGAGGTTAAACCAGAAAATACTGAGGAACCTACTATCCCTATCAAGAAACATGGTCTTTGGCAATCCAAAATGAAGCAAAATATGCTCGAAGAAGAGCTTATGAGTGGATTTTGTTTCAACAATCTTATTATAGGGTGCCAAAATTCTCGTTCAATGGAAGTGATCAACAACAACAAAAAAACCCGAATGATGTTGAAAGGGCATTCCTAGGTGACTCTGGGAGCAACCCGGAAGTGGTCAGACAAAGCTTTTCTAAGTTAGAAATCTGAAGAGAAAAAACTGGTGATGTATATGTGGTTGCTCAACTTGGGCTGTATGGAAAATCTTGGCAGAGAGTTTTACCTTTCTGTGTCTTCGCAAAATTAGGTTGTCTAGTCACAAAATAAGATCACTACATGTAGGTGATGGTTTTGTAGTAATTTCTCAGCCTTATCTTTAGAATGGCTAACAGAGAGGTTCAGGTTTGAATAAAGGATATAATTTGATGAATTTGGAGATTTAGAGTTAGAGAAAAAATTGTGGTGATGTTTGGATGGGTGCTAATTTGTAGGGTTTTCCATTTTTATAATTTTCTTTGTTGTGCTTTCTACCATGCTACCTAGTTGCTTTCCTGTTGCCCTAGCATTTTAACTTTTTCGATGTCTATCTCTCTATTGTATCATGCCCCATTTGAAATGTCATCTTTATTTGGTAGGTGTTTTCTTCAATATAGTGTGAATATTTTTCCATCACACAACTTCTGTGGGGTTTGTCTACGCAAATAGCTTGTAAGGCCCATTCATTAGGGTATTTGATGAAATGAAATGATTATCGATGATCACCAACTAATGGTACCTGCAGAGATTTACTCTAACAATTCTACAGTTTTCATGTGCCAACAATTATACAACATTTTAACCTAATGAACTAGTCTCCTCTGTTCTCTTAGATGATTCTATAAGCACTTATTGTTGTTGTCAAAGCTTTTACTCTCTAGTCCAATTGAGCTATTTAAGGTATTTGTGGACATTGATCTATTTTCATTTTATTTCTTCAATTTTTCTGGTTGTTATGTGTTACCTTTGGCCAGTGCCTTCTTTCTTACCTATGCTTTTTCTTCTTAAGAATTCCAGCCAGCCAGAGCAACAGGGGCAGCAGGAGCCACACAGTCCAGCCAAAGCCCAGCAGGGGAAGCACAGAGGCAGCAAGAGCCACGCAGGGTTGACGCAGGCCCAGTCAGGGCAGTGTAAGCCCTTCAGGTGTGACACATGCCTTTACTGAGTAGCGTGGAGTTTGACGCAGGCTAGTTAGGCTGACGTAGAGGGATTCACAACAGCGTATTACTATCGTTTTTATTTCTCTGTTGGGTGAACCAGTTTTGGTGCCCAGGATTTTTGTACTTAGATTCTGCATAATAATGAAAACCCTCCAGAGCTAGCTACACCAGTTTTCCCACATTGGGTTTTTTTCGGGGATAATTTTCCAGAAAATCCGTGTGTCACTTTTTCTATGAGTATGTTATTCAGTATTTGATCTATATGTGTAGGTTTCTAGTTGTATTTACTATTTACTTCGCTAATTTATTGAATATTTCAGAAATTAACTTGTAACTTAATTCAATTAGGAGAAGTAAATCAAGATACTATAATAGGATTTCTTAGATTAAGAAATTTTCACATTCCCTAGGTCTAGCCCCATTAGGTCACCTATGGCAACAATTTCCCAGGAATCTAGCTAGAGGAAAACTTCTATCTCCTAGAGGCAGCTGCGTTGCTGGGTGCCCTCACTCTCCTCAGAACATGGGCCAATTCCAACAGTGGAATCTCTGGATACCTCAAGCCCTAGCTCTAGGATCAAGTTTTGCGTAGGTGTTCCCAAGGATAGAACCTACTAGGATCAATTTTACCTATCGAAGTAAAAACACTTGCCTGATCCTTTCCCATCACCTTGTCCAGGATAGGAACATCATTGGTTGCCAAATTCCATCCTTGAACCTGGGCTGGGTCGACTTGGCCCCGTGTGGTCCCATTTGGTGTCAAAGGCCTTTCATTAAGGACCATTTGGAAATCCAAGTTCCCAAAGGATTTTAGGGATTGAGAACTTCCTTAATAATTCTTATTCTTTTCCCTCAACCCTTAAATCCCCCTCCTCTCTCCCTAGAAGATAATTCCCTTGCTTAAAAGGAAAGCAAGTCCCACTCTTTATTTTATCTTAGGGAAAGGGTTTCGAGGGTCACTTCCCACCTATTCATTTACCTATACTCTACAAGTGACTTCCTAAACTACTGAGACTCCACCCATCAGTGAAATTCCATGAAGAGCAAGGATCCTAAGCTGTGGTGACAATGGGCTAAGCCTCCATCATTTCCCTTATCCTAGTAGTCGCCCCTCTTAAGAACCCCTTTTAGATCCACTACTAGTTTGAGTGGTAACAATTTGTTCACAATTCCATTTGTGAAAAACTCTTTGGTATGCCCACTTTTGCCATACTACAGGTCCAAGATGAGAAGTTCAGGGCTATGTAGATTGCCCTTCTTATCACTAAATCAATCCTCTACAATATAGTGAACTAGGGCTAGTTGGTTGGCCCACTTGACTATTACTTTAGTCCTTCAAAGTCTGCACATCCTTAGGCCCTATACACCTGCTCTTCTACCAATTTTATTGTCCTTCACCAGAAAAAGAGTCAGGGCTCTTCTTTGACAGTAACCTAACAACCCTCCAACTGTACTTGGCCTACCATCAATCTGCCCAACCACAGTCAATTATTTTTACTGATCTAGGTCCCACAATATTGTCTTCATCTAGGGCTCTTCAATCTTCCACCTAACAATGGTTCGAGTCCTCTCAAGATCTCTATTCTTGTGTATCAACAATTTGATCTTTGTTTTCCAATATATGAACAAATATGAACTACTCCTCTTATCATACTTCTAACAATCTGTAGATGACTAAACTAGGGTAAAAAATCAGCCACTAACAGTCCATTTACTAATTTTTTATAGGTTTCTTCAGATCTTTGTCTAAAACTCTATGGAAACTCCACCAAAATCAACTCCTCTGCATGTCAATCCATTATTCATATGGCACATTTCTTCTGCATGCTCAATCTTCTACTTAGGTTCCACCCTCCTTTGGATCTGTTGTCTCCACACATACTGAATCTTTAAACCATCTTTCAGATCTACGGTCTTTATTGCAGAAATAAACCTCACTCTAAGGGTCACAACCCATCTTCTTCTACGCAAATTTTCCACAGTCTTAGGGTCATACCTTATGAACTAAACATCCTAGGAAACTGTCCTAACTAGGGCATTATACTTATGTACTTCTAATTGTTGTAGAACAAACCCTATCCACACATAGAAAAAATGTGACTCTTGCCTCCATAAGGGACTCGACCTAGCTCATATGGATCCATAGATTCTGGCCATTTCTTTGACTGAATCTTGAGATGAACTTTAAATCTCAATGTAGACCCTCAAACTACGGTTAACTCAGTCAATATTACAACTGCGTCGACTTCTGTTATGGCTCTAAATTACAGTGCAAGCCCTCCTCCATTTATGTTCGTCTTTATCACAGACCTTGCAGCCTACTAACCACCACAAGGCAAGATGGTATCAACACTATCTTCTATTTCATGTAGAAAATCTAACCAACGAGATTCAATCTAATATTTTAATCAAGTACTAAAACAAGATACCGAATCCTTCCTACAATTTGTGGAAACAAAACACAATCACACAATCACGTATAAGTAAGAGAAACAAGTTATAAATCGCACAACACAAGATGTATCTGGCAAAGCAACTGCTCAAAACCCTCTATATCTATTTTTTATTAAGTCAAGGAATCATGAAAAAATATAACGCTTAATCTCTCTTGAGATTCTCCAGCACTCTGCCAATTGTCTCCTGCTAATCTAGGAAAAATCGGTCTAGTACTTAGCCAATTCTCACCCTTCCTTCAGCCTTCCTTGCTCACGCAATTCCAATGGAATTATCTCCATATTGATTAGGAAAATCAACCTTCCTTGATTGCGCAATCCATCATGGCATCCCATTGAATTTATAATTGCACATGGGAAATTTTCTATAAATACAACTGATAGTTATGTTCCTCTGAACTGTGTTACAATAAGGATCAATGGTTTTTTTATTATTTAAAATAGGATAAAACCCTAAACAACCAAAACCCTAACCTGAGGAGATGTGACACCAAGATTTTATGGGCCCTGTTGGGGTTAGTTGGGCAACCAACTTCCCGGGGTCGTAACTTGGTCATATGATCTTCGTTTGATGCACATGATACCTCGTTAGAAAGATCTCTCCAAGGACTAAAAGTGCTAATATGATTTCTATGAAATTTCCAAACCTTTCATGCCCAAAGAAAATCGTTTGGGGCCTCAAAACGGCTCTGAAAATTCAAGACTCGAAAAACTGACAAAAATAGTAAATTGTGCTAAAATTAAGGAAACTGAAAAACTAAAAGAGACAATGGTGATCCATGAGACACGCCATCTCAATGGACCTTGCCCAAATTTCTTATCTTGGGATTATGTCTACACATAACCCCACCTTACACCTCAAGGTATGGCTGCTCCCTCTTCCCATCTGGCTCGAAATTTCCCCCTCATGGAGGTCTCTACGTGAGTGGACGCTTCCACTCGGTCTCCTCTCTTCTTCTCCAATTGTGGCAGCTACTCCACAACCTTCTGAGACTGCTTCTCATGAGGATGCATGTTGAGAGGTAATTTATGCTCCCTCTAAACCACCAAGTCTATAACTTCTACCTTTCTCCTCAAAGCTTTGCATGCATCTGGTACCTCAAGTGCATATAGGTTCTTGACTCGCCACAGTGTAATTGTCCCGAAGTTACAAAAAGTTTCTAAAAAGGAGTTGATTTTAAATCGATGATATCTCCCTCATCCGAGCTCCGATTTGACCGATTTTTTTTTTCCATTGGGGTAAATTTTCGCAAGGAATCCAAATATTCTATTTGTTTTCGAAAATTGTACACCAAAATCTTCAAATATTCTCTACAATCTCTCCACCCAAAAAATTCCTACTATGATACCATGTAGAAAATCTAACCAACGAGATTCAATCTGATCTTGTAATCTACTAAAACAAGATATTGAATCCTTCCTACAATTTATGGAAACAAAACACGATCACACAATCACATATAAGTAAGAGAAATAAATTATCAATCGCACAATAGCATGATGTGTTTGGGGAAAGCAAGTAATCAAAACCCCTCTATCTCTATTGTGTATTAAGTCAAGGAATCATGAAACAATACAATTCTTAATCTCTCATGAGATTCTCCAACACTCTGTCAATTGTCTCCTATTGATCTAAGCGAACTCGGTCTAGTACTTAGCCAATTCTCATCCTTACTTCAGCCTCCCTTGCTCATGCAATTCCTAGGGAATTAACTCCTTATTAATTAGGAAAATCAGCCTTCCTTGATTGCACAATCCATCATGGCATCCCAGTGACTTTATAATTGCACATGGGAAAATTTATTTGAATACAACTAAGAGTTGTGTTCCCTTTAACCTCTGTCTCAACTTGGTATTCCTTGAAACTGACATGCATGCAACTATTAATATCGAATTATCAGTTATCTGATTGATCACTCATTGTGAATTAAATCTAATTTAATTCACTGGACCTCTCACTAGCTCATCACTCAGTTAGAACTAGTTAAACTGATTTTAACTCATTTAATTGAGTTAATTACACTTGCACCCCACTAATGCATAAAATTCAACTAGACCCCAAAAATATTAGAATCCCTCTAGATGCCTCATATTAGACCCTCAACTCAAATTTCTTGAGCTAACTCGGTCATCATGACTTAATTAACTGACACAAGTTGTTATGAGATGAAATTAAAATTTATTGTCCAATTTATTTAAGGGAATAATAAATTAGACGCCCCACATTCCTCACTCGTGGTGCATCAAAATTCCTCACCAGTGTGGGTGCATTTTATTTGTCCTTTCTGGCTTCCAATCTCACTATTTCTTGTTGCAAATTTCAACATTTAAGAATTTGATACGACCTTCACACAAAGACACCGTTGAAATCACATGCCCAGATTCTCATGAGAAACCTCTCTTAAGATTGATCTACCAGAAGAGAACCAACAATATGCCATCCTAGTTCCTAGCACAAACTGACCATTAAGGTATGCAACATTATTCTGAACCCTCACATGATGATCTTGCTCTTGGAGGATGATCATGACCTCCCTTTAACAACCCTTACTCGGCCCTCATACTCTACCTACTTTAGGACTACATCTCTCTTCACCCCCTTGATGTGACAGATAGTGGGAATACATGTCAAACATACTAATATGTGCCAAGTGATAAGGCATGCCAAGATGTGCAAGGGTGTGCGAATGCGTGTCAGGGACTGTCAAGACAACAAAAGGGAGAAAAAAGTTAAACTATAAGGAAATGAACACATAAGAGGGTTAATAATTCATCAATTTACCTTTTCCAAGAGGGGCATGCTAGGCACACCAACACTAGGCAGAAATAGGTGCGAAGTGAAAATTCTTAGTGCATTCTAAGTGCCAGGTATTCCTTTTTTGCTTCTCACCTACTTTCCAACAATTGATCTTCACAAATAAATTTAATATTAAACCATGCTAAATCCTACCAAGGCATCTCAACGTATTCCATACATGCTAAGACTTTCCAAGCTCCAACACATGCCAAGTGCCAATATGTGTCAGGGAATAGTGTTATGCATGTGATGAGGTGGAAGGGAATGTTGAAGAGTGCTAAGGTTTGCTAAAGAGTGATGAGGCATGTTTATGAGTGTTAAGGAGTCCTAGGAAAAAACATTGAGGGAGCACTAGGTAAAAATTCATGGAAGTTAATGAATATGAGGAACGTGTACTATCAGAGACTAGTGTCAATGATCAGTGTTAGTTGTCATGCCAAGGAGGGAGTGACAAGGTATGCTAAGCAGGGATAATTTTAAGAACCCCCCTAAATTTATATATATAAAAAATAGGCGAATCCCCATGATACATAGGAAAAATGGAAGGCGATTTTATTAATAATATAATATGTATATATAATTTTTTGGCGAATCTCTCACGAGATTATATTATCCTGTAAAATCATGGCGAATCACCAGTACAAATGGCGAATCACTACTACAAAATGGTGAATCGTTGTCTAGTGGAGTTCGGAGTGTTGGTTCCAATGAAGATATGGTAATTGAACGAGGAGTAGAAGGAAGAGAACCACCGAGACCAAGCATGGCACATGGTGACTCGTGAGGGAAGTAGTTCTCGTGTAGTTTGGAAACACGTTCTTCTAGTTCTGCTAAGCGTAGTGTTGTTTGTCATGCTACTACTAGCACTGATATTGAGGTTGGAGAGGAGTTTGAGGAAAGGTAGCAGTGGTGGAGAATTACAAAGAGTACCCCATGATGGGCTCCATTGTTCCCTTTGGTATTTGTGCCTGCAAGACCTTCTATCCATTGAACCAACAATTAGCCGTTCAACCAACAATCAACTTGACTAAGTTGATTAGGTACGAGTCAACTTAGACTAATCTTCAAAACTATGCTTTTCACTATCCCATATTTATCATACTAATGCTACACAACATTGTGCATTTGCACCTAACTCTCAATAATTCTTTTCCAAGAAAAATCTATAATAAGAAAAATATTTTACTATATTCTAAAAGGTGAAGATGTCGAAATCATGCCGCAAAGTGAAAGGAAATAAAATATCTTTCCTCAAACCACCAAATATATAAAGAAAACAATAATGATTATAATAATAGAACTGGATCTATCGATCTATCGATATATGCATGATATGAGAACCATAAGCATTCAAGAGTCTAATTTCAAACTCAACAAAATCCTCTAAACAAGCAACAAACAAACCACTAAAATTTTCAAAGATATCAAGGCTAGACATTAACACAATTTCATGTACTTGAATAAGCCCATTGTTGCTTAGCGTTAGACTTCTTAAATTAGTTCTTTATCATTTAATACTATGACGCTATCTATGTGAAAAGAAATAGGTCCCAACTTCATCAAATCTGATTTCATTTCCAATCAAAGATCAAAACTAGCTTCGTTTCCAATACCAATATAAAATCACACATTTTCCAAATATCAATAAATATTTTCCAAGAAAATATAAAACTCGAAACTCATCAAAATTCACCAAACACAAGCAACATATATACCATTAAAATTTTCTAAGATGTCAAAGCTAGACATGAAGGTAGTTTCATGTACTTGAATGAGCCCATTGATGCTTTGCATTAGTCTTGTTAAATTAGTTATTTATCATTTAATACTAGTCAAACGCTATCTATGTGAAAATAGGTCCCAAAATCATCAAATCCAGCTTCATTTCCTGTCACAAATAAGAATAAGCAAGATCACAAATAAGAATAAGCAAGACATTGTAAAAGGAAGTGTTTTTCATCCTTCACATTTCTAACATCGCAATGACATTTACTTGCATCCTATGAAATTCTAGGTCTTGCTCAATTCCTAAGCTCCTCAAAGTTCATTTTTATTTTGGTAATGATGTTTTTCTTCTTAAAACTAGCTACAAGAATATGACACTTCATCCTTTGGATTATGGTTAATGACCAATTTTTAATATTTTGTTTTTCTCTTATTCTCTACTGCATTATCACACCATGATTTCAACTTTAATTTATATGCGATAGCAATTTTATTGGTGTTCACGTTTTAGAGTGGCCTCCTCTATTCTCCACTAGTTTGACTAAGATTGAGAATCTTTATGCCAACAAGTTTTATGCCACACCAAATTTTGACTGCATTTTGAAGCAATCTTAGGGAGCCACTTGTTTTCATGTTACTTGTCTTGTCCTTCTATATTAGGTACTTAGTCATAGGAAAACTCTCAATGGGTGAAAGACTAGCTTCTATAAGATAGGATAGGGTATATTGCATTTAATAAGATCATAAACTATAAAAAACTTTTGGATTTTCTCAATTTCCCTCTTTGATTCTATAGAGATGATGCAACAACAAAATTCATCTCCATATAAGATAAAAAGATGAAGAGGTGTCTAAAATATGAGCTTCTTCTTCTTTTTTCCAAAACCAAAAATTTGTTGACCTACAATTGCACCTAAGACAAAAATTGGTTTTCCACTTTCTATTAATCATTTTCCCAACATTGTATTTCTAGTTAAGATTGTGATGAAGGTTGACTTCAAGACCTTATTGTATAACTTTCTTTGATTTGTTATTATCGCTCACAATTAACATAAATTACCTTTTTGTAATTGATTATGGAGCTGTCTTTAGTGCGACTTTTTGAAGTTTCAGGTGTCGAAATCCGGTGAAAAATTTTGAGGTAAAATCTTGGTTTTTGTTATTCAAACTGGTTTTTTGACTCTATATATGGATTCAGCGCCCTCAAAAACCTGTAAGGCACTTCGATTGTGCAAAGTTAGCAATCAAACTTCTCTTTTCAATAAATTCCTGCCTGAATTTAGAGAAATTACATCGTAAAAAGTCATCGTAAAAGCCTTCAAAAGGTCGCACTAAAGACTACTTGATTGATTATTACAACCTTTTTTTATTAGCATTTACTCGCATAGCTATGCTAGAACAAAAATCCTTAATAATCCTCACTTCTCAAAATGAGGTGGAGTCATGTCCGTAAGAAAAATATCACTAATGTAAAGAAGAAAGGGGATGATGGTTGAACTTTGCTTGTTGTTTGAGAGACCTCTGTTGTACCAAAAACTTCTGATTCTTCCATTGTTCCATCACTTTATTGAGGTGATACACTTGGTTCCACATCATTTGGCACCTTTTTACAAATTTCTACATTTGCCAATACTAAAACAGAATTTGAAAATTCAGAATTTTCTACAATTTCTTCAATCAAAACTTTGGAAGACGTTGAGCATTCATCATTGTACAAGATAAATGACTCTAAATTTTTATAAACAACATGTATAGGATGGTCATTTGGATTTTCTCAACTGTTGATCATGTACTTCATCTTACTTTCCCGGTATAGTTTCCTAAGTTGTCCAAAGATGATAATGGTAGCATAAGAAAAATCAAGTTGTAAGGTATCTCTAAGCTTCTATCCCCATGACCGAGAAGGTAGCATTCCATATCTGGGCAGGATATCATCCACAACATCCATGAGGACATTCTTGGCTAGGATTTGCTCTAATGACACCACTAGGTCCTTGATGAGGCCAAGACATTTCACCCTCCTTGAATCAAATGAGTAAAGATCATGATAAGGTATTGTAATGTCCAGTCCTAATCTATCCATAATGGCCACGGGCATGAGGTTGTGAGAGGCTCCGGAATCAAGCATGGCATTATGGAGGATAAAGTCATGGATTTTGAGGCTTATATAAAATAGAGGGACTTCACTATCTTCTAAATCTCCATCAACAACAAGACGAAAAAGAAGCTCAGGGTGATCATCACTCACATTAACCATGTCTGACATTTGATCAACTAGAAGGAACTTAGCACCTTAAACTTTGTACTGATCATTCTTAACTATTTCAGTTAGAGGAATGGAGTTAAACTTTGTACTGATCATTCTTAACTATTTCAGTTAGAGGAATGGAGTTAAACTTTGTACTGATCAATAAAAGAAGAATGAAGTTTCCTTTCCCTTTATAAGCTTTGACAACCCTTACCTTTTCCCTTTTGACACTTGTAAATGACCTTTGAACCTTTGCACTTGAAAATGGACTTTTGCACCTTCAAATGAGAGATAAAGATAGAATGAACCTCTTTTCACTCTTTGACTCTTGAAGTGACCTTTTATTTGGCATGTTTTAAATGAGATACGAAATAAACTTCTCCGTTTCAAATTTTTGAAATACTCCTTACCCTTTGACATTTGCAAATAACCTTTTTGACCCTTTGTGCAACTTGGAAAGTGACATGTTTCTCTTTCAAATGAGGTAAGAAGACAAAATAACACTCTTTGAACCCTTTGACATGAAAGGTGACTCTTTGGCTCTTTGAGTAAGATGAGAGGATAGAGTTAACCTCTTTTGCACTCCCTGACACTTGAGATGACCTTCTTAGGCATTTAAAATGAGACATTGACTCTTGAGACAAATTTTCTCGTTTTCATGAGACAACAAGACTGTTATTAAAAACTTTGAAATCTTTCACCTTTGGAATTTTGCATTTGATATTGATTCTTCAAACCAGAAAAGATGTCTTTGAAGCTTGAAATGACACTCTTTTGCATTTGACTAGGACAGTAGGTCAAAATGACCTCCCTTGGAGCTCTGACAGTGGATCCTTTAAAAGAGACAGTGAGACAGAGTTCTTCAATTTTCCTCAAATAGTGAGACAGAGATGAGATGTTTGAAAATTTTTCTTGAAATTTGAGCCATATGAAACAAGAAAGATGGCTTTATTTTAATTACATAAACTTGATTGCTCCTTCATTAGGGTTTCATGGATGAAATGGAGGATTACTGCCTTATGTTTAGTGAAAATTTGAAGATTTTTCCAAAGGCAGGGCTGAACCTAGACTTGACCTAAATGAAATGAAATGACATAACCCTAGACCTTTTGAATGATGATGATGGAGATGGTGACCTTGAAGTTGATGATGGCGATGACCTCGACAATGGTGATGATAAATGAAATGAAGCAGCAGCATACATGGTTTAGCCTTCTTCAGTGACCAAAATTATTTTTGAGAACTGGTTCGAAAAAGTAAAATTTATGACCTATGACTTAAAGGGAAACAACTGAAAGAGTCATTTGATCACTGACATACCTGGGCTAACACTCCCATCCACCTAGAAGTTGTATTCACATTGCTATAGTTCATGGTTTCTTACCTTGGCTGTAAAATATAAACAACCACATAATGGGTATCCCAAATTAATTTTGGTGAAATTGAATAGGTTGTAGTAGTTGAGACTTTCCACTCTTATCCTAGTAACCCAAACTGGGAAAACTAAAAAATCTTTTAGAGTTTCAACTCTAGCTTTTATCATCAATCAACTTTGTTGTCCATTATTGGATCTAGGGGATCTACTTTGATTTGTATTAATCTTCTTCAAAGAACAAGTTGGATAATTTCATCCTAATTGGACATTGTGGGAATTCACTGACTTTTCATTATTGTTGACCGTCTTCCTTATTTACATATTTTTCAAGAAACCCAACTTATCAAAATTAAACCCCGAGGCAACTATTTTTTGGGGAAACACTTAAGGTATTGAACCTTGAATCAACCATTTTCCAGGGAAACACTTTAGATAATGTTATTAACATTTTGTTCTTGTGAAAAGATGTAGGAATTATTAAATGGTAGTTAGTGACTTAGTATATGCTTGTTGGAATATAGTTATTTTTTTGTACTTAATAGTTCCCTCTCCTTGAATTGTTGTTCCCCAGTGCAGTTGTAATGATTGATGGATAAGCTAGGAAACCAGTTATTTAGATAGGTATGATAATATGTCCATATTTTTATTGTTGTGGTAGGACACTATTAAGGCAGCATATCCTTATCACTTGGACCAAGAACCACTATGAATTGATTACTTTCATTGTTAAAATTTCCACTTTGTTGACAAAGGCTCCAATTAGTGCAAGAGAAACCAGTTTGTCTAAATCAATGGAAATGCAGTAGTAATTGGTTGGCCAAGTTTCCAATGCTAGAAAAACTAGAAGAAATTAATTGTTGTCACTTGAATTTTCATCTCATCACTCTTCAACAATTTTTTTATGATACATGTCAGTTAAATTGTATCAACAATTACTTGGAAAACACCTTCTAGTAATTGCAAAAGGTGTTCCAACACTTGTTTATGGCCTTTACATATGCTGAGAGCATTGCAACCTTCACATTTCAATACAATTTTGCATAATGTAGGAAGCAAGAACTAAAGATAATGCTTTTATTTTCTTCTTTTTCTCTGGTAGCCAAGAGATTATATGGGAGAAGATTATTCTGTGATTGTTTCCATTACTTATTTTGAACATGGTGTAAGATATGTTGTTGTGGTTGTTGTTGCAGCAAGTTCTGTGCTTAACATTGAAGAATATGCTGTGGATTCCCTTGGTGCTGAAAATTTTGACTTCTAATAGTCGTTATAGGCTTATAGCACAAATTAAAGTTGTTGAAACTAAACAAGTTTTAGTGGTTGAAATTTCGAAGGTTGGTTTGAAGGGTTAACACTTATTTCTTTAAATTCTGCTTCAACCATTACATTTTACACATCTAGGCTGATTCCTGTTACACAAGATTCAAATATTTGTTGCATCTACATCTAAGTATTCATGCCTAGTCTTGAAAGTCTAAACCTTCAGATGCCAACTCCCCATTATCTTCTCCCATCCACCTAGAAGTTGTTTTCACATTACCATAATTCATGGATTCTTAGCTTGGCTGTAGGATATAAACAACCACATAATGGGTAGAAGTTAGAAAAAAATTAAATTTGGTGAAATTGAATAGGTTGTAGTAGTTGAGACTTCCTCTAAGATTCCTCTCTCAACAACCTAAGAAGAAATTAAGACTCAATCTCAAAGGAACCTAATCTTCATAAAAGGCATATGAAAGGAATGGTTCTCATGAATGGGGCTGAAAGACATCATTTCCTATTGTAAAATGCAGACCTCATGACACCAAACCATGCTCATGATATTGATGAAAGTATTGCTGTTTTGGACTCAGAAATTGAGCAAAATAATTACACTTTTATAGCCGTACATTTGGAGGGATTTAACTTAAAGTCTTCATGCATACCATCTAATGAGGACCCAGGAAAGGAGTTTGTGTAGAGGGCTGAGGTTAAGTGTGTTAGAAACGAGATTTCAAGACCAGTAAAAGGATCCTCAAATCAACCTTCTGAAGGGTTGCTCTGTGAATCAGATTCTGTAAGTTTGAATAAAGGTTTGATTCAAAATCAACACCAGGGACGTCATGACAAGGTTTTCCTTATCAGAAAGAGCATCATTCTTCGAGCCCAAACCATGATACAAATAGGAGTGTTCTTGGCCCTGGAGACAACCTTTCGTCTGCTAGAATGAAAATATATTTTTCATGAACCAAAGAGAGCTTTAGAGGGTGGATTTAATGAAGTTATCAGTGATAAGGAAGGTTTCTCTCCCATAATATGCTATTTTTGCTGTGATCAAGGACTTATAGGTCGATTTTTGCCTAGAATGTTGAGAATTCATGATCCCATGGTATCAAAGGAAGGGAATGAGGACACTAATCCACCAGAAACAACACTTGTGGCTTGTAAGTACTCTTATTTTAACATGTCACTTTTTTTCATGATGACTAAACACGGGAAAGGGACACTGCAATCTTGAGATGATCAAGTGGATTCATTGGATCATTGATTTTGCCTTAACAAATCTATGTTGATATGTTCATATTTGAGGGTTCTCAAAAACTCCTTTATGGAGCACTTGCCCCCAAGTTAAAGCCATATCCTATCTAACAGTTTGCACATGGATTGGCATATATATTCTAGAATCTGGAATACAAGGGGAGTCCTATGGAAGGAAGCCTTTGATGATAAATATGCATGACCTCAGGATTACAGTTTTATTGATATGTCATCACACATGAGAAGCTCCTGCAGGATCCAATGTGATGTTTTCCTAGGAAAAAAGGTATTAACTACAACATTTTTCTTTTTACGGTTAAAATGGCCTTCGCAAGACAATGCCACTCATCTTTTGTAGCCTATCTTATTGGTTCAAAGGGAAATCCAAGCTTTCTCTCATAATCATGCTATCATATTCAGTAGGAAGGAGGGTCCTTGATATGTACCAACATTTATTACGTCACGATGATGACAAAATCAAGTGTTATTGAAGGTTTGATCTTAGACGGAATGCAGTGTTAGCACACAGCTCGTTCTTACAGATTGTCACATGTCCTTTCAGATCTGTGGACTGAGTATCATATTAGAATATTCTGGTACAGGTTGGCACTAATATGCATCAACAATTGCCTAGTGCAGACCTATTTAGAGCTATTATATTACAGAGCTTCCCAGTGAACTAGTTACAGATAACTTTGTTGTTGAACACTTGCAAAGATTGGAAAAGTAAATATATATTAACTGCAATTTGTTTGTTGTATTTATGACCACAGAGGAAAGGGGGTGTTGGCATTATTTTAAGTAGGGATATAGGACTAAGTCAATGCAATGGAAGTGGTTACATCCATTGTAAACAAACAACAACTACTCCATATGCAAGATTCATTAGTAGATTTGCTAGTGAATAATCCTCTAGTTGCATCTTTTTTTTCTTAGCGTTTGAAATCATCACAAGTGCCTAGCAACCTAGAAACTACCCCAGTTATCGTAAATTCATGTTGTTTCATGAACTCAGATTTGTGGTGTGTTCTGAATCTGATATTGAGAATAGCACAAACAGATGCCCAGTGATGTGTTGGAAACAGAGCAGGCCATGAAAGTACTTATTGGAGCATTGTAATGCCTAGCTAGCAATAGGAAATGGACTTGCATGACTAGAGTATGAAGCCTGAGGTGATTGCCAGTGTAAATGGAAGGAAGAACTGCAAGCACCATCTAAGAGGGATGAATTTGGTCTTCCACACTGGAGCTTTTCATCTTCTTAGTAGTCTGAGGCTCTCTGGACACATCAAATCTTATGCCCTTCATTTTGAGCTCCTGAATACATCTACTCATAGCCCTAGAAGCAA